>JAVFBZ010004953.1:4664-30954 GCA_032466195.1 Katharina tunicata
CATACTGCAAGAATATCTGGTATAGGTGAATTTTGATTGTAATATTGAGTTGCACTAATATCCCATGTCACATGACTATACCAGACCTAGAAAACACAAGACATATACTGCAAGGATATAATGCAAATACAAATGGTGGTATAGTAGTATTTTGATAGAAATATTGAGTTGTGCTATAACCTCACGTCACATGACTGTACCAAAGCTGGTATACTAGTATTTTGATTGTAATATTGAGTTGCACTATTACCCATGCCACATGACTGTACCAAACAGACAACACAGAACTTATACTGCAAGGATATAATGGCAATAATAAAGCTGGTATATTGTAGTATTTGGTTGTAATATTGGCGAGTAGTTGTAGTATTAGGGAGCTGTATGAGACCCAGACAAAGCTGGTGCTGATCAGCTGACTGAGTGATGCCCCTAGTCACCTTGAGAAAGGGGCTGGACAGGCAAAGAACCTGGCCAGCATCTATCTATCAGCTCAGCTTACAGCCAATATGTCCAGGGAACTGTAAGAAATTAAGGTTAGCCACAAAGCAGGTTAAATTATGCAGCTATTGGAATCTTCTTCAGACCCTCTCCCTCTCCAGGAACTGGGCCAGTTTAGTACACTACTTTCACTCTCATTTAATACCATCTACATAACCTGGACAGACAGGCTCCTCCTCTCAGAACAGCAGTTTACCATATTCAAACACAACCGGGGACATTTTATAAAATGTGTGACATGTTTCAATAAATATTTAGCAAAAAAGAGACAGTAGTGCTTGTACATTTGTATTTGTTTACAGACTGCACATGTATAATCACATGTACAAGTGTAGTCAGAATAACTTATCATTGGTACAAATTTAAGATCAGGGGATTCCCCTTCCACCAGAGGGCAGCACATTATGACATCATACCTTGAGGATGTCCCGGATGTATAAGTGAACTGGTTCCCGGTTCGCTTATTGGACAAATGGTCCAACCTGCGATCACTAAATTACTCAACATAATTCTACCTACCATTAATGGGTAATGTATTTGTTCGGCAACATAAGCATGGCTTTAAACTTTGAGGAACTGTTCGGTTAGACGTGGAGTTATAACACTGTTTCTTCCCGTCACCTGTTTATTCAGTTCTCTATATGACTTGGGGTTAGTTCTATTGGTTTGTAAATCATTCTTCATCATCTACTCTCATAATAATTTATGAACACAGGATTGTGGGAAAATTCTAAGAAAATTCTAACAATTACCATATAATGCATGAAGTAATACTGAATAATGACAAACTAACTGTAACATGAAATAAAATCTAGATCAGAGATATAACGTACACTGTTTTCACGCAATGCAAGATAAGGTTCACGTTTTCATTCCTGTCAAGAAACAGACGTTTGCATATGTACATGTATATATCGAGAGACCTGAAGACACCGGTCAACAAATGTCTACCCATGTCTGGTATAAAACGAGAGCTGTAAACTTTATGGGATGAAGCCAAAGTTTAGGTATAGAACATTTGGTCAAGATTAAGTGCCGAGGTGTTGAGAATAAGCATTTCACTTTTGCAACATTGAATGGCAAGATAACATTAATCTTTACTTTTGTGCCATTATGGTAGATTTTTAATTACTACAATAAATACATATTTTGTCGCTCTTTACTGTTGTCACACATTAAAACTGTGACACAAAGCAACAAGCCGTGCGACCCCCCAAAAAGAAGCTGAGTCTTTTCATAAATTATTTTTTATTTACAGACATCTGCATTTTACCATATAATATACAACTTCAAAAATAAAAACTAGCAATTCCTGATTCGATCTGGTGAATCGCACAGGAATTCTTTGAGAAAGAATCTCTGGCGCATGATGCATTATGTCATTGAGCATTAGTAAGTTAATTCATAACTCTGAGTATATAAAACTGTGAATATATTGGAAACCAGAGTGCCAAATTATGAATATATTGAAACCTGAATACACCAAACTGTGAATATATAAGAAACCGGAGTGTACCAATATCAGTAACCAGAGAACACTAAACTGTGAATATACGAAAACCAGACTATACCAAACTCTCAATATATCAGAAAATCGAGAATATTCTAAACTCTGAATATATATCAGAAACCAGAGTATACAAACGGTGAATATATCAGAAACCAGAGTATACAAACGGTGAATATATCAGAAACCAGAGTATACCAAACTGTGTATTTTAAGCTGTGTTGAGCCATACAATGTGTTCGTGAGACACAGAAAGCATGATGATTACTAAACTTGCAAAATGTCCCAAAATATTACTGCCTGCTGTTAAGAGGACAATTCATGCTGTACACTGAAAACTATTTTGCTCCAACGTAAAAGTATATGTTAGCAGTATACCATATTAAATGCAGATGACATTTGGCATTATGTCGAGGTAAAATCGCTGGAATGTAGTGAGACTTTATCAATACTAATTCACGGCCAGCCCTGGATGGACATTTAACTTTGCCAGCATGTACCATTTAATTATAGTTATCCCTGTTTATATTACTCATGTGCGACAAATTATACTTAACCAGTACAAAATATATTTGTGCTTAAAGCACGAATAGCACCAGGGTTTAACCAGTATCCAGTTGGTCATTCACCTTATTCTATGGGATATTCTACACAACTGGATGACTAAAAACTTTTCCGAGTATGTATACAGCTTTTTTCTTCTTTTTATCTTTTTGTTAAAATAATATGGTGAGTATACAAAATTAAGAAAAACTTTGATTACTCTAAGTTTTGGTGTCCTTCACCGATTGTGCTGGCACGCCGTCATATGAGAGAAACATCCTTAAGTATGGCGTTAAACCCAAATTAATCAAATCAATAGGCTTGATACTAGAGCCTAAGTCTGTTTCATATTTTTGTCAAGAGTAATCAAACTGGCCCAAGAAACTTGGCTAATTAAAACTGATAAATCATGTTCAAGATAAATTCTCATAGACAAGCTTCTGGGTAGATCTTAATCTCGAGTTGTTATTGTTAACCTACAGGCATTTTGAGAAAAGGATAGAACAGTTTAATGTTGAAGAACATAATTATGGCAAAATATTCACACAGATATTTGGATACAGGTTAAAATAAACACAACCTGAAGAGTATCAATTAGACCTACAAATTAACCCATTAGACTATAATTAAAATTACTCTTTTTGATTGCTTTAAAACCCTATGTTTTCCAATCTGGTTATAAGAGTTTAAAGTTGACCATAAGTTTTTGGAGAACAGAATGTCTTTATATTTTGCATCATGGATGTTATTCAGCATGGTAGATAAGTACAAAGTAATAGTTATTGCTGTCTTTTGTTTTAATCATTAAAAACTTATATTCAGAAACTTTGGGTTATTTTGTATGTTTAATCACATTTTACGTATGGCGTTATCATTCTATCCCTACCAAATTTGTTTTTTTACCACTGTCTTTGTGACCACAATTTTTAATTTTTTTTTGTAATGGGTATTAATTGGATGTGTCAATGTTGACTTTTGCAATGTAAGAAGATAAACATGGATAAATGAATAGTTTTGTATTACATGTATTACAGAAGAAACGTTCAACAAGTTGCTAAATAAACATTTATCACAGAAACCATCCAGATAGGTAAAGCTTTTTAAAGGTAACACATCCATAGGGTTGATATAACTATAGAATAGCATTTGTGAAAAAAAGGGGAAATAATGCTGATGAGTTATTGAAATAACTTGATGCACATTTCTTCAATCAAAATATGAAAAGGTAAAATATATGATATTCAGAGCACAGGAGGATTTGCCTTGTTTAGTGCAAAAATTAAACATGTGATGATATAGTAGTAAAAAGGTACCAAATCTGTGTTGACAGTGTTGGTAATGAACTTAGGCTTGAATAAGGGAGTAAAAGCCAGGCAGGCAGATCACAGTCCATCCCCACTATTATAACGCTTCACATTCACTCCAATATAAGGTCATCTGGAGTTCAGAGTAGCAGGGAAATCCCAAGCCTGGGAATCATTACACCTACTTATCCTCCCTACAACTACACCCAAAATGTGACGTTCCAGAGATTTGTTTTAGCCCTTGGTGCATTTGGAGTTTATTGGAG
The DNA here is from genome assembly GCA_032466195.1 of Katharina tunicata. Classification (NCBI taxonomy): domain Eukaryota; kingdom Metazoa; phylum Mollusca; class Polyplacophora; order Chitonida; family Mopaliidae; genus Katharina; species Katharina tunicata. The sequence goes on from JAVFBZ010004953.1 coordinate 8,783, forward strand.
CTGCCTATTATTTGGATGCTGGGGTGTTGGGGATGCATTTGACATGTAGGTCAGGCTGGAGGTTGGCTTTATGGATTTAGCATCATCCAGATAGTAACAGCTGATATATACACACTGAATAGATTTCTGAAGAGATGTCATAAACAACTACACGATGTAATTATCACTTATTACATGATATATGCATAAAGAAATAAAGGAAAGCATATACAAATTCTTGTTTCTGGCATAATTCAGCAATTGATTTATTGTGCCAGATATTGTATAATTTGTCCTTGTATACATAATAGACCTTTAAAATGTTATAGGTTAATCAATTAAATTGCATGTAAGTTATTACTTCTGTTGTACTACATATGCAAGGTAAGATGAAATGCAGGCTGAATTTATTGACATTTAATGAGGGTCATGCACCCAATAGCAAAGGAAGTGCATTAGAATAGGAGGCTGTATTGGTGATTGTCTAGAACCTACAGCCAGCCGTAGTGGAATGTGTAGAAGAGCAATCAGCTGATCAGTGCTTGCAGGATGTCTTCTCTCCATAGATCTATAGTTGTTTTACATCCCATTATTGGTAACCCTGACGGAGCCGGGTGTCGTGCACTAATGCATAGTTGGCGGGCTTCCTCCAGCCCCATGCACTGGGAATGTATAGGACTGATGCAGTAAGTAGTCGACAGTTTGCATAGGTAATTGGCCAGCTGGCATGTTTGACCTAGATAAATCTGGGGTGTTCTAGGATTTGGCTGTCATTGGAACCAGGCCAAATCCATCAATTTATCCCATAACTTATACCTATTACAGAAATGGTGCAAGCCATGGTCAATGGACATTTCCAGGCACTTCTAGTTTTCAAAGCCGCCCTGTACTTCCGGCTAGCCAACTACGTCTTGTCTCTATTTGGCCTTGCCGAATATGACCGAAACATAGCGATTACACAACTCCGAATAGTACGGAAATAATGCCATGACACAATTCCAATCAATTATTCTGATTGTGTTGTTTGGTCGGTCACCAATCTACAAGTCATTGGGTGAAAACTTCATATATCCTGTCCAGTGATAAGCCTCAGTTTTATCTGTATTACTCCTTCACATACTCCAATATAATGAAATGTTAATCATAAGCCATTACACAGTCTCTTGACATAGATAGAGTCATCCAGTGAACTTGGCCAGAAACCTATTGTTAACCTTATATACCCTATCTTGCTCAACACAACAGTTGATTTGGGGTCTGACATGAAATTAGATTTACACACGATTCATGTAGCTGCATAATTTACTGAAGTAGGACATGGTCAAGCTTTCCATTTATCCATCAAGCCTCTTCGAGAAACTCCGTAGTTCAGCCGAACTTGGCCGAGCTCTCTATTGGGTATAGGTAGGTATAAAGTCTGATGTCATGATCGACGGAGGACACAACATGGACGATCGCGACCCGTTATAACATTTATACTATTTGAAGCTTTCTCAGGACTGTCAGGTACGTTTTTAGACCTATTTTGAATTTTTGGGTAAGATAAGGCCAAGGAAACATTATCCCATTCTGGGCATTAGTAAACGTGTAAATAAGGCAATGTATTCCTCGTGCCTCGTAGGTCTACATCAGGAATCAACTTTCTGAAAGAGAGCCAATCTGCTAACACAAACTTAACCGATTTGAACCAAACAGACATTTCTTAACAATATGAGATAGACCAAAACCATCTCAAGACAATTTTAAATTTTCATAGTTTCGGCTTTGATGATCATATATTGATGCCTCATCTGACATGTTACATCGTCCCTCATCGATACCAATATATATCAACGCCATCTTATAAACGATAAATAACTTTGCATAATTAGAATATATATTATCTTTGTTGTGGCGTACATGTGTTGTCGTCATTATGATGTAAATTCATTAAACTGTATTATTGACATTAGCAGGTCTCATATGTATTAGGCAAGTATCGTCTTAGCTTTTCTGTTTTGTTGAAAATCTATTTTACTGTCAACTTTGAAAATTGCAGCCTATGGAAATATTAGACATTCTGGAATCTTCTGAGGTTAACAACAAGATTGTGTCTAAAGGGTCTAACCTCCAATGGTTTTTACCAATATGGTTCTGACAACATCAACAGACCTCAATAACCTATACATGTTATGAGTATGAAATCATTGCCTCATAGCCTGCTGTAGTATTAATTGATTTACGTTAGATAACTTTAGTCTCTTTAGTGTATTATTGAAAGATTTGAAATGTATTTAGACAATGTCACTCACACAGTCATTTCTAATTGATATCCGGAGAAAGTCTTTTGATAACTTTACATTGTTTGTTTAGCTGCGTAATTACAATGTATTTATTGGAATGCAATATCATTCTAAAGATTCACTATATATATATATATCCACATATGCTAGTGGTGTTTTTTAAAATAATAATTTGTTTACAACCAAAGTGTGTTAACACACAATTTGAAGAAAATAACCTCACTCAGCAAGTAGTGATATAACTAGTACTAGGAAATACCCATCAAAGTTTGCCTGATTTTTGTGTGCATGTTTTACCAATTATTTTTAAACATAGGAAGAAGGAAGAAATCATATTTAAATAAGGGAAATGGGAGCATTAAGAGTAATTCAGCCAGAAATGCTAGTTTTGTTGACTTCTATTTTCTTTGTTTGAATACAAAGTTTTTCATTGGAGCTTATATACTTCAATACTTGTATAACACGAGTTTCAATTTCTGGAATTATTGATGGCGGAAAATGTCTGATTTTTTGGTCATTTGCTTGACAAAGGTGCTTGAGTATGCACTGAAAAGTCAATAAATACAGATGTAAAAGTCTTGCTACGTTGCATAAGGAGTACTTGCTAAGTTTTCAGTCAGTCAGTGGTATCAGACCTATATGACCGCTGTGTGACCACCAGAGCTAAGTATAACCACCAATGCTAAGTATAACCGAAGATTAGAAGAATATTAGCTTTAGAAATATAATCCTTAGAGTGCTAAATGAATTACAAAAACAAGAGATCTAAGTGTTGATGTGATCAATATGTTGTAATCCCATATTTGTCCTACATACTGTACTGTGTCACAATTGATCATGGTAGTAAACAAAGAAGCAATAAAGTAATGCTCCAATGACACATTACGTAACTTAAATCAAGAAATACTGTTTGTTTCTTTGTATTAAATTGTAAATACATTCATTCCATAAACACAGCTTTGTTCAATCCTGAATCGGACTCAGACAGACGACACACAAACTGTTTAACAAACAGATTTCGGCTTAAATTAGATAATCCTCAGATTCATTGAATTTTGAGCTTTTGGTGTCATAGAGATAAAAACTTTAGTCAAATGTTTCCACAACAGTGTTCAATAGTTCCATGAATTAATTATTAATCAACAAAAGCAAAAATTAATAACGTTTTTTTTCTTATTACAGGCACAATAAAAGAACAAAGACCAGGGACTTGAAACGGGAAGATTTATTTAAACTGGAAAACCTCTCGGTAAGACTCACAAATAAGCTCATAACAGAGTTTTGTTTTGATTGGGGTTTTACGCCGAAATTAAGAATATTTAACTGAAATTACGGTCAACCAGGTTTTATAGTTGGTGAAGGAATCCACAGCCATGGCACGGACAAATAATAACTGGGCTGGTAAAATCCTTGGCTTTAACTTTAACAAAAGACGTCACACAAGAAGATCTATAGCTATTCAGAAGGTAATTCACTGACCGTTCTGTAAATACTTGCTTTACATGAACACAAACACTCCTATATTTAGTATTCATCTTAAAGCATGCATACATCTGCAGTTGCTTTCATCACACTGTCCAAGTTGCAAATGCAGGCCATGACCACTGGGATCTCAAGTAGACATGACTGGTGCAATGAGGCATGTCAAGTCCAAATCTGGTTCTTGTTGCCCCATGGTGTAAGAAGTAAGCACCAATTAGAGCATCAACTACTCTGGAACTGAAAATACTTTTCAGGGATGCACTTCGCTAATCCCAAACTCCGCTGATAATCTTTAAATAGTGCGCAAGTAGGGCAACACTGAAGAGTGAGTCTTTCCTGCTTTGGATGTGCGCTATTTAATTACATGTATGTACTTTCTTACTCTAAAAAAAGAAAGCAAAATGTGATGATGTCATGTCTATTATTGGCAAACAGATGAAGAAGTTCGTAAGGAGCATATATATATATAACAAAGTTTGAGTATATAAGTTTGAGGGTAGCGTAATAAATTTATTCCACCAGATTTTTAACACATTTACTCCAATACGGTCATGGTGACATAGGGAAACAAAACTGTTGTTTTTATAACAAACCATTCCAACATTTCCTGTCTGATTATTGACTGAAAAATAACAAACCATCCATCTAGATCAATGTGAAATTGCAATGGCTTCTATAACGATGTGTGTATGAGATGTGTGACAATATGTCCCGATTAAGTAAATGTATCCAGTTATACAATGCGAGGCAATGTGATTGGCTGTCAGGTATGTGGATGTCTATATGAAATCCACTTATTTCTAAGTCATCTGTTGTTGTGGGCCTGGTGAAGCTTAGTAAGTCCAGCTTCAGATGAGCTGTCATCCAAGGCAATCTGAAATTAACACTTAAAGAAGTAAATAAATGATAGACTGAACAATTGATCGATTGGTGTTTATTTCAAAGGCTCAAGGGTAAGTGACTAGAATGATAGCCTGAGAAACATTGACCTTTGTCAGGCTGCCCTAAAATAAATGTTGTCCCCAAATACTTGATTTATTAAAAAAAATTGAAAAAACACTGGAAATGACACTAAAGAATGTCACACTTTGTAAAAAAAGAAAATCATTATCTCTGATAAATCAGTCTTTTTTGTTTTGATTAAGAATCATAATCATGTGGAAATCATAAACATGAAGAGGAAGCATAATTAGACTCAAGGTTTGGGCCATATAACTGCCACTTTTATTAATTTATTTTTTGTTTTGTGGTTTTCCAGGAAAAAGCTTATTTTACATAAGTACACTTTAAATGGAGATGGAGGTGTGAGGGGGAGGGGGGAGGGACAAGGTGTCTGGTTAGGCAGCTTAGCGATTGGTTTTTCTCTTTTTCAACAAATAATGGCAACTCATAGTCGTCCATGAGTGAAATGCCCTTTAGTAGGAGGTTAAACAGTAATTAGATAAATACATACATTTTCACAAGTTCAAAGCACAGAGATCAATACTCTTCCGCCACGATTTTTAATTTCCTTCAAAATATCCGACTTAAGTAGACAAAATACATTCATTATACTTTATGATCCAATGATATGATGATGAGCACTTTAGTGCCTGTATTAACTAACACATAGAAACTTTTGACAACTTTTGTTACTTTAGTCAACCAGCCAAAGCCAGCATGGCAATATAATTCTCTGCTGTAGAATCAGATCGACTGGGGTTTAACGCTATACTAAAGGTTACTTCACTCATATGACAACGTCCCAGCACAATGTGGACAGGAAACCACCCCAAGCACCACCAGCAATACAGACAAAAACCCACGAACATTTACAGGGCAAGAAAAAGGGCACTGAAACAAATCAGCCTCCTGATGCCCCTTAGGCAGAAAGCTGGAGGGCACAGGAGGCTTCCACCCAACCGGCCACCATAAATCTAATTTCATAGACACCAAGGATTTACAATGGTCTAAGAAATTGTAAAAATGGTTTAAAACAATGTTTGAAATATATGAACCAGTAAAATGTGTTATAATCTATTAAAAGTGTTACACCTCTAATCAACATCTGGCCTGTGCAACATTTAACTAGGAGATCTAGTTTTGTCATTTTCACATTCTCATTATGTTTGAAAGTTTATAATGAATCTCTAAGCTTTTTGAAGTCTTCTGGTGTTATATCGAGAAAACACTTGTTGACAGTGTAATATTGGCAAATGTCTAACTTGAAATGAACAAAACTTGAAAACTGCTTTGTGTGTTATACTGCAATCTTAACTTAAAACCCTTTTGAATGTAATGCTATTTCTTATCTAAGGCATAAGACTTCCATTGAACTAAGATTTGACAAAAACAACTAAGTAAAATATCTCTTTTATTGTGTATTCAGTTTGAATAATTTTGTTTTGAAAAATAAAAACTACTAATAAAATATAACTAAAAGGCATAGCAAGCTGAAGACAGAATATTAAAAGTAACAAAACTTTGTGGTCAATCATCTTGCTTTCTGAAGATGGGCATTGGTTAAAAAGTTTAATCTGGCATCCTTTACACTCATTGGTTAGAGTGGTAAGAAAAAGGGGAGTGGTCTAAAGGCTGACTCAAAGCTTGTTAAGCAACAGGGAGGGGGGAGCCCTCAGTCACCATGCCTAATCTGGTAGCTCAGTTTCAGTGTAATATTAGATTTAAACATTTTATCTTGGCCTCTGTCACCTGGGGTTTGCTAATTCAACCAGCACAGATGTTAAAGTATAAGGATGCCCCTCCTATATCACTCTCCCTCCCTCCTTCATTACTCTCCCCTAAAACTCCCAATCATGTTATTTCATAGGGCTAGGAGGGACTACCCCCAAATTTGCCATATTTAGCTAAATCCAGCTGTTAGCCATCTGATGGGAAGTGAATAAAAGTGGAAAGTGTACTGAGAAAGTTCATTCAGAGGACTAGAGGCCAAGGCGAACACACTGTATTTTACTGGAAGCCTCCCTTGCTGGACTGTCCACTAATGGCTATCCCTACTGAAGAAATAGTGACTCAGCAAAAATCTGACGCCTCCTAAACTTAAGTGTAATTCTCTGAAGTATTCAATTAGTTTTCTGGTTTAAAGTTTTTCTGTATGTATTTCCAGACAACCCAACTGGGAAGACTTATACACAGCTATTCCAGACGGACAACTTGAGAAGGCAAGATGACATCAGCATCTTAGAGAAAGTACCAATGCTCCTTGAATAAGAGAGTTAATGCTGGGGAAGACCAGTTGAGATTGTCTGGGAAGTTTACAGAAGGGGCTTGGTGGCACATGGATACTGCTTGTAAAGATAGCATTTCTCCATCCAGTTTTGAGTTAAAGTTGTCTAGTACCAGTCAAAGTTTCCAAGTTTGAGATGTGTGGGCAGTTGTGATTGGTCTAAGATGTTTCTGCGAGGGTCTCAGCGTTGGGCGTCTCTGATTGGCTATTGGCTGGAGGCCTGAAGGCTGAATCAGGCTCAAATTGGTAAGACTATCTGAGAGGTAGAAATCAGGCCATCACAGTGTACAGCCAGGACCCGCATACAGAGATCACCACAACTGCCCTTCGCAGACTTATGCCAACAAACTTTCTTCAAAACTTTCTAACTTTTTCTTGTGCTTTTGTCTGGATGATTAGAGATTTTGAGAGACTTTATCCACGTTGATGGCACATACTTCATTACTATCCCATAGTACATGAACTCATATGGAATGTAAAGAAGTATGTATTGTCTTCGCTGGTAGATCATCTAGAGCATAATGGAGGATAGCTGAGAAGACTGACGGAGGGAGGTGAGTGGGGCATGGTGTGGACAAAACCCTTCACTTGTTGGCCGCTTCTCATCTGCTTTTCATCCAGAAAAAAAATATCTAAATTTTTCAGGCTTCTTCATTGCCTGTGTTTAGCCGTGTCTTGTTGTTTGGGGCTGTGTGTTTTTACTAAGCGATTACTTTGTGTTCTCTGTCTTGTGGTAAGAGATGACCATGTGTGAGGCTGTTGACACTCCCTTAAACCACATCATTATACTCTACTGACATTAACTCCAAGGACAATTCATCACAGGATTTTTTAAAATATAAAATCTGTTCTGAACTGCAGGGCTCTGCACATGTACAAACTTTGTGCGGCGAAATCACCATATAAATCTGATCCAAACATTGCAATTTCTTTTCTGGGAATATTGATCTGCACTGTAATGCATAATATACTTTTCGTGTACATGCAAGATTTGTAAAGTTTGAAAATAAACTGAACAATAAATGTTTGAAGTTCACATAAACTTCTCTCACTTCCCTCATTGCCCCCATTTCATGCAATTGACCATTTCTATACTGTCTAGATATTTGAAAAACTTTCTCAAAAATCCTAACACTTTAAAATGTTTGCTATAATATACTTCACCTGCCAGATTTTCAGACAACAAGAAATATGTTTAAAAAAATTTGCTTAGTAATTATTAACAAGTTAACAAGTTAAGTGAAGTTCAATCAAAATTCTACAACCTCCATACTGCAAAAAGAAAATTTCCCAGTTCAACCAACTTTGAATTACTCAGCTTCCTGTAGGCCATATTAAATTTCACCTGTCTAAATTTAGCCAGACTCTGCTACTGTGCACACACTTTCTAGTCATATACCCTCAGACACCCAGAATAACCTGGCTTCAGAAGAAAACTAGGGGAAATAACTCTTTTACTACATAGAAAATGTATATAGTGTTACAAACAAATAACTTCAAAATACACATACAATAAGTTTTGATGCAATGTTTTTGGATTATTCTGAAAACATCAAAATTAAAATTAAAGAACTGCCGAAGATTATAAGATTTTGAATTTTTTCTGCTCAATTAATTCTTGCATCTCATTTATTGAAGCAGCAACATATTATCAGTCTTTGACTATATGAAACAAGGCTGAATGTGAAAGTTTATCAAGTAGGAGAACATAAATTATAATAGTGTGTGTGATGCAAGAGCAGCCAGTCTGTATTGCGGTTCTTGGAAGGTGTTTTTGCCATAGCTCCACAAAAAGATCCCATTTTGTTTCACCAAATTTAATGCGAGCAGTTTATATGTGAATAGTCATAGTTTAAGGAAGTATTATTTAGGGACAATATTCTTAAGCAATCAGAGGAAAATCATAAGAAATACATCAGTAGATTGTGAAATGGCTCAATCTGAAAGTGAAGCCTTCATGTGTGGTGACTACAAGATATAAACCAGAAGCTAGTAAAAGTTATAGAGAAACAGTCAAGGGGTATGCCAGCCTACAGTAGCCCAGATGGGAATCATCTGTTCCCAGAACTGGGGGCTTCATGAGGTGTTATACAGAGTAGGAGAGGGAATTTTATGTCTTAAGGATACCTAACTGCAACCCACAGGGGCTCAACAAGGGTGAACATTTGAAGTCTATCTGTGGTTAAACATACTTGTATATGTATACCAGGACTCAAGCAGTGCCCATAATGTAAAACTACACAGGGCTGGGAGAACTAAAAGAAGCTAAATATATATGTATAACAGTTGCCTGTAGTCTTAGACTCATCAGATATGGAAGAGGCTCCTGTGAATATACACAAAATTACACACTTTTTCTCAATACATTTTTTAGTTCTTTTCTCAAGAATTGTTTGCTTGTTTGATTTGGTTTTACACCAAACTTAAGGTTAATTCACTTATATGATGGTGTGCAAGCCCAATTGGTGAAACCACCCTTAACAGTCTTGCAACACACAAGACACAACAGGACTCCACAAAAAATGTATTAAGCCCAGAGAGCACCATGGCATAGGATTTGTTGGGGTTGATTGGGGTTTTACGCTATACTCAAGGTTATTTCACTTATATGATGGCGTGCTAGCCCAATTGGTGAAGGAAACCACCGTAAAGGACGCTGGCAACATGCGAGACAGGACAAAACATTTACCTAACATTAACAAAACGGGACACCACAACAAATCAGCATCTTGTGCCCCTTAGCTCAGAGAGCACCATGGCATAGGGAGCTCCTGCTAACCACAGATTTTACTTATAAACGTTTTCATCATAAACATTTGAGTGTTTTTGTTTGATTTTTTATCCTTTTTTTTTTCAATGTTGTTTCACTGTGAAATGTATAAGTTTTTGTTCAAAATTTACACAAAGTGAAAAAAAATATCAAGAGATAGTATTCAACAAAAATTAATTTTCAAACAATTGACAAAGTAATGTGACCCTCAAGTAAAAGGACCAATGAAGGAGTAATTTCTATTGGTACAAATTAAGTACAATTTTAGATTAAACAGGTTCTTGTTCAGAAAATGATGCAGACTGAAGCCCTTGTATCAATTGAAGCCACTATCCTCAGAGTGGAAGGCAAGATGGCTTAGTGTTTTCTGGATGGTTCAGACATATTGCTGGTAATTCGGTGCCAAGCTGTAGGTTCGATTTTTGAAGGGGTCTGCAAAATTAGATGATGAAGTATCTGTTTAATCTGTAAAATTCACTGATTGAACAGCGTTTGACAACACTTCACCTTAGGGACGTTACCCTAAATCCCTAACAAATTCAACCCCTTTATCACTTAACAACAAACTACTAATTATGGAAAGGCTAAGAAGTGTAGAAACATAGTTTTGAAATTAGTTTATCAGAAGTTCAGACTTGAAAATTACCAGAAACTTTTAGTGCTAGCCTTACATTTTTTAATTCAATAAATTACAAAAGTCTTGTGTCCTTAAAGTCAAATTTGTTAACCATTTTTAACAAAAAATTGTTAGGTTCTCTAGGGAATTAGAAGAATCACAAGGAAAAGGTAATCCATTTTCAACAGACAAACAAAATGGTTTGTAGTTCTTGTAGTGATTTTGGATTTTAAATCAATTGATCTCGTCATAACCAATAGTAAGAGCTTTTAAAAGACTTTATTCCATGACATTGCCTTCCTGCAGTGGGAATAAGATTGTTTTTTGGGTATTTTTCATTTCTTTTGGTTAGCTGCAGTTTTGATAATTTAAGCATTGAAGAAAAGGTATGTGCTATCTTAAACTTAAATGTAGAAAAGTTGACAAAGTTTATCATTATCATTATCAACCTCTCTTAGGTTGTATTAGATTTCAGAATTTTACTTCATTCTTAAGGTTATTTCACTTATATGATGGGGTGCCAGCTCAATCGGCGAATAAAAATGCTAAAAACGATGCAGGAAAGATAGAAGAGGCCACAATACACGTTCAGAGTGAAAAACAAGATACCACAACAAGCTCCGAGAGCACCAGGACACAAGAAGCTCCCACCCAGCCACCCACTCATAGATTATAAGATATTGTGTTTTTAATTTATGTATTTATTGATTAGTGTTGAATGATGGGCCGAAGGGTATGTCTATGGGTTTCTAACAACACTGAGACAGAAACTAAAACACAACACTTCAAGATAATTTCCCGCCACCGGTGCAAAGTGTGCCAGCATGACTAAGTTCCCAACATACTGTCTGTCCTAAGCTAGGTTTAGGATTGATGTATTGCTGGATGAAATTCGCAAATCACACAAGATAGGGATAGTCTGTTGTTATATAAGGCAAAAAGTCAATTCTTAGATCTGGGGTAAGACTTGTAAACCTTTCACCTTACCCTAAACCTAGCTCTAACATCAACAGGGGTGTCACATTTTACAAGAAAATCTTATCCTAGAAAGATGAAATTTTTTTTTCTACAAAAATGTATACAAAGCAAAGCATAAAAGTTTAAATCAAGCTACAAGTTCATACTGTGGATGGTGTTTCTATTTATAAAGCCATATCTTCCTGGGGAATGAGATGCCTATATGCAGCACCAAAACTAAAAATACAAACCCAGCAGCCTGGAGTCCTGCATGTTGTTTTAGTCTTGCAACATTAAAGGTTGGATATAGATTATAACAAGGGTAATGGTATCAGCCTTTTTAAAAAGTTTTCAATATCTTAATATTGCGAATTTAACAGGTTTTCAAGCAAATTGAATTTTTGACAGAATCCTTTTTTATTAGGATATAATGTCCACTTTAGTTAGAAAAATAGTGAGATGGAGTGTGAGATGATGAGGAAGGCTAAAGCAAACTGCCCAGCTGTGTGCCCCAAGGGGGGCACAAGCAGATAAGAAGATAAAGTTTGTCCATATGGTGGGAGGGAATGAGAAAGGGCTCTGTCCAGTCTCAGACCAGACAGGAAGTGCTCTACCCTCACATGCTTCCCTAGAATGGCAATACTGGGTGCCAGGAGGGGCTCTCAAGTTACCATAGATTTGGGTAAGGAGCTCTGGTTCCCCACAGACCCCTGCCCACTGCAGCTGGCCACATAGCTAACCACAGAGGACCTTAAAGGGAAGTAAAACCATGTGCCCTTTAGAGGAAGAATGGGTGGGGGGTGTGGGGATGGGAATCAGAAAGAGAGAAGGTAGAATCACAAGTAAAGGGAGGGTGGGGTGTTTCTCACAAGGCCTATCAGACTAACCAGCACCCAGCTTAACACATCAATGTAAATCACAGTCACTGCATGTGTATCACCTACATAATTCACTAACTGTAATTCATTGGACCCAGTTTTAACATGTTCTTGTTTCAGAGGCCTGACAAGAACTTTTTGGTCTTTACTTGGTATACACATTCTGTTTTATTTATCAACATACACATCTTTGACATGTATATGATTCACAAATGCCAATAACACATTCACATAACATTATATATTTACAAAGTGATCTTAATCAGCCATCAACAATAAATCAATCCTTTTCATTATCTAATACACTTTGATTGACAGGAATCCTGTCTCAACCGACGGATTTACAGGAATCCTGCCTCAACCGACGAATTTCTTTCATCTTGATTTTGTAAGATAATTAACAAATGCACTTTACCATTGATAAAGCAGAACTTGATAAAACATACTGTGTCGATCAGCATTCTTTTGTCATCCGCATGCTATCTAAGAAATGTAAAAAAAAAACCCTTCTCAAACAGACGTAGCAAATGTCAATGCAAATGCCTATTCGATGCTAATCTAGTCCCCCAGGGCGCCCTCTTTCAGCATGCTTCGTAAATTGAATTTAAAAAGCTGAAAGTGTGATAAAACAACTTTAATTAGGTTTAATCTTTGTTCATGTCATGTCTGACTTTGAAATGGTTGTATGAGAAAAAAGTCAAAGTTTTGAAATTGTTGACCGTTTGTAGATTGTCACTTCCTGTGGTCCCATAGGGTCTTGGTTAATACAAGTTTCACTATACATGTAATCTTAAATTTTTACTTTTTCTGGCAAGAAGGTAAAAGAATAAGTTCACTCAAATGATTTTCTCTTGGCAGTCAGCAACACAAAAGTTGAAAGACAGAATTGTGTATGATGAAATATGATGAAAGTAAACTGCAAGTTGTACATTCCATTCATACCAATGCATAGTGTTGCAAGGTTACCGTACCAACAAGCACCCTGGTTTACTGTGGAAGCTAAATATACACGAAAGCAGGCAAAATGTTTGAACACAAAACTGCAGTTCTAGGTAAAGCACTCAGTAAGTTTACTAGTGAACATTCAAATATAGTTTATAAATGATTCAGGAATAGCCGTTTTTATGGAGTATGTCAGTGAGCTTGTTACACCAGCGACAGAAATAGAGGCTGCGATATTCATTTCCCAGTTCAAGGGGGGCAAAGTTACCATGGAGATGAACAGCCAAGGCGGTTTAAGACTGGATGAAAAAAGGAGCATAGATAAAGGGATTGAGAAAGTTAACCTAAAGAATGAAGGGAGAAAGTTTTCAGGGGAGTATCTGCTACTGTATTGGCTGTGCTGCTAATATTTCCATTATCACAAACATCTGGGGGAGAGATGTGTGGAATGCTAGGCAATGAGAAGCTGATCTACCATAGACTAGTTCTTTACTTTCTATAAGAGGCCGGCCACAGATACCATACAGCCATTCCCCAGTCTCCACACCGGTCTTGTCTATCACTCCCAAATATGAAGAGCTAGGGCCTTCCCTCATCAACATAAAGCGCAGTAACTGCAGTAGCAGAATACAGGTATAGGTTGTAACCTGAGCCCAACGGCGTCTTCCCCCTACCCACAGCAGCTGGCAACTCAAACACACACATGCGTTACCTCTCAAACTTCTCTAAAAGGGCAATGGCATCTTTCAATGTATTTGCATACACCATGTGAAAGAGAAGTGGTGAACTTTGAGGGGGGTTCATCTGCCTGCATATAGCATGTCTCTAGACAGGTTTATGGTGTGACTACTATCTGCCCTACTCTACTCATTACATCACATGTTTGGGAGGATTTCTCTGTGAATCTTTCCAGCCAAACACTGTGTTGTAGGTGAGGTGGTAAGGCAGTCTTCTCTTTACCTGGGGTCACCTAGCTTAGAGTGTCCACCTTTACCTAGTCAGTCAACCATCTAAGAACTGTGAGCCTGGCTTCATCAGGCCCCTAAAGACATGTAAGTGGTAACTTCTCTTTATTGCATGGTGTGGTGTGTTCTTTGACCCATCTCTCCCATCATCACCCAGTTTATTAATCCTGACCCCTGCTTCCTGCGCTGACAATATCACTACACACACTTATCTCTAACTCACAGGCTATAGCCATGAGTCAAACATTACCTAACCAGCTCACTAATAGACAGTACCACCGGGCCCACTCTCGCGGCTGACACTCGCACAATGATCAAATTTCACAAGCTTACAAGCTTTTTTTGCTGCTTCGTCATTGCAAAGTGAAATTCAGAGACACGTGGCACTTCTGCACCAAAGTTTTACTAGAGTATGTCAAGTTTGTCAATGCCTAACCTTCAGCCCATTTGAAATGCTGTACTGATTAATCGAGAAAGAGCCTTAACTATTATAAAATTTCACATGATTTGCAGCAAATTTTACAACCTTATGAGCTTTATCAGTGCTTCACCATTGACCTGTGAAATCCCTGGATGCAGACACACGTCTGGTATATGGCCCATTCAGTCAATTTCATTACAGCATGTCAATAACGTACATTTGCAATGCGGTCCAGAAACCATTGAGACAGAACTAAAAATTAACAACAAAATTCATAACCCACAAAAATTCATTTTTCGCTCTGTCATTGCAATGAAAAATCAAGAGACACTGAGACAAGTCTTGTATATAGCATGTTCTGCAAGTTTTACTAAAGCATGTCAACCATGTAGACTTCAATATTGTCCTGATGAAATAGAGAAAGAACCAAAAATGCTTAAGAAACTCGGTGTAAAAAGCAATCGCTCCAAATTCTAAAACCTAAGAAGCTATTTTATTTCTTTGGTTAATGCAATATAAAACTCAGAGACAACTTTTGCATGTGGCACTTTTAGCAATGTTTAATCACAGCATGTCAACATTGTCAAGTTCAACAATGTGCCACCATGTCCAGCTCATATGGGGAAATAAGATAGGAGTTTATTAGTTGTAAAATTGACAATCTTTGTGTTGTGGGACTATTGGCAATGTTTCAGTGTTGCGTTTCATACTGTTGTGGCACATTTCATGTAGCAGTGTGATAAACAAAACAATAATAAGCACCATGAATTGGGATTTTGCCCACCAACATGATTGGCTTATAGCTTAGACAAAAGGTATATTAATCTGTGGACATCAAGGAGACCCACAACCCTAATAGTAGGGTACCTAATTGCCAATAGCAAAACTTGGTGTTCAATTCTCTTGCAGGTATGAGTGTTGATAAGAACCTTTTCAAGTTAAGATACTTTTGCTAGAAACTAAGTGACATACCCGATATCAAATACCAGGTGATAGTTTTTGAAGTTGATACCTGTAATGGAAGAGTGTAAATATCTTTAAAAACAAAATCGTACCATCAACAGATGCACCATTGTGCCTCCACCATATGTCAGAACAGATTTGGTTATTGTACACAAACTTAGGGGTGATTCTCCAATGTCTGTCTTCAACTAAAACATGGTTTGCAACCATGATGTTCACGATCTTCTGCCTTTGACAGTAGTTTTGCTTTGGTCCCTTCTTAATTCTTCAACACGAGTTGCAGTTTCCAATGCTCAAATAAAAAGGAGTGAATACCGTTCATTTAATACAAAATAGGAGCTATGTTGAAGAAGAAAAGATGAAAAATCCTTCAGTCTTGAGAAAGATCCAAGAGCTTTGGTTAACAGAGCTAGAACTGGACTGAAAGTATTGATGCATTTTAGAGATGTATATGTATGCTTTAATTCCTTCAAAACAGCAACTGCACTACTGCTTATTTGTGAAGCTTTTATTTTTACTTGACGCAATACCTTCTATCTTACAATTGTTAAGAGAGAGAATGTGATAAACATGCATGCATTCTTGTTGTAGTTATCTGCACAAAAACGGATTGCTTTGGCTTAAAACTAAACAGAATTTTCTGAAACGCCTTAATTAATGAGGCATGTCTGGTTATCGGTAAATGTTATCTATGAAATTATCCTATAGAACATGCTATTTTTCATGTATTGATAGATTCTGTGGAGCTTTGTTCTGGATAAAAGATGTAATAAACGATGTACTAAATAATTTAGAAGATTTTTCACTGACATATTAGCTTTTTAAACTTTAAACAAGAACCCACTTTTTCTGGTCATGGAACCCTTTTAATCAGAGTTTTCTCTTTTTGATTTAAAGTATATTAAATTAGAGCATGCTTTTCTTGTCTTGCCAGGTAGCACCTAGTAGGTGTCGTCTAAGCACAATGACTGCTAGTCTGTCGCTGGTTGAATTCGGGCCAAATAGTCGCAGTGGATATCATTTGGTCCCCTTCAACCAGTTGTAGTTAGCATTCTTTACATCATGATATGGGCAGCATGGAATGACACATGATTTTGGATATGCACATACGATGTACAAGCATAGAATTTCTAGATAGTAGTTCTATGTGATTATCAAGGCAGGATGAACAGATTATTGGATTAAACAGACAATAAGAAACGGAGGAGGCCATATGCAGGTAACACTAATGTTTAACTTAAAAAGTTCCACCAGAGAGTAAAAGGACAGTTGTCAAAATTTGGTGTGTGGTTGGATGGGGGTTTCCTGTGCCCTGGTTGTGTTCTTAAACCAGTGTTGCCATATGAGTGAAATAATCTCAAGTACAGCATAAAACCCTAATCAAACAAACAACCTAATCTAAGATTTGTGTTAAATCAGATACATGCAGGATCAAAACTGGCCTGCTGAACTAAAGGTTATGTCACTTGCATGTCTGAGATGATTGTTTATCACCTGGATAAACTGGTCAAATCTTTGAGAAGCCGCACCCTGAAGTGACTACATGTAGTCTCTCACATATTAAAGATGTTGAATAGTTGGAGCTGGACTTGATACCACGAATCTCAATGAAAATGTATTCAGATAAAGGGATATGGAAATCAAGAAGAAGCCAATAATATGTTGGACTTCATGCCGCTGTGCACCTGATTGCAAAGATAACTCAGCTTTGCAGAAAAACAAATGCATTCTTGTGGCTTCTTGTTCAATGGTAACTGACCTATACTTCACTTAGATGATATTTGGGCCAATGTTACTGATGGTTGAAACTGAGTCCAGAAAGGGCATTTCAATTCCCTGTAAATCAGGTCATCTCAGGTAACTTTACTTGCTAATGATGTCATAACAAGTTTATCCTTCATTGCCATAAAAAATAATGATTCAGTGTTTACGTATGAAACAATATACAAACATCTTGTTTTGAATAATATGATGTCATAAATATAGAGCTTTTCAAAATGGTTTATTTGTTTGTTTATTAATATTAAAAAAATGGTCAAAGTAATTAGACTTATTAGAGATTTATCATTATACATTGAGCTTTGATTTTTTAAAGCTCTTAGTCTTAGTAAATATCAGTTCTTTAAATTTGCTGGAAACAACTGTTTAAAAGTGTCCTGACTGGGCTACCAATTGTGTTTGTTTAAGAACTAATATTCAGGAATATTATTCAAATAGAAAAGTATGAAAGGTTGAAAGGGAGACGACTGTGTAAATATTATTTTGCAAACACCATTGTTTGGAGTGCCAATCTATAACAATTGTGAAATATAAGTTGACTTGTTACAAATGTTTAAAAGCCTAGCCTAGGTGGATTCCAGCTCTGGAATCAAATTGGTTTGAGTGAACCATTTGATAAAAGAGATCACTTTAATAATGCAGTTTAGCTTTATTTACTTGATTGGTGTTTAATGTCATACTCAAAGATATTTCACTTATATAATGACTTTGCATTGCCGGTGAATTGTGCAAAACGAAAACCAACCCGCGAACTCCACAGCCACCTGAAGACTTCCCATATATATCTAAGATCCACAGTGGGAAGTTTTGTTTTAAATTGGTTTGCTAACTTTATAACACAATTTTGCAGGTAACAAAGGAGGATTAAACTGGGCACCTGTATGCTTCCTATCTAAAGTAAGCTCAAATAATAGTAAATTGTAAACAGCAGTTTAAATTTAACATTCAAAGAATAATGTAGAGCGCAATTATTTTTCAAATCATACTTCTCTGATGTTGTTTCACATTGTATTCTATTTGCAAAATAAGAATTTTACTAACATAAATATATTGTAACACAAATACATATCAGGAGGAATGGAATATATATGAAAAATGATACACCAACGAATGAATTCACAAATTTTACTGATGTGGAGAAAACAAATATGCCCTCACAGCAACCCTGTGAAGAATTCCTTTATAAATCACTTTCTATAAAACTTTTCTAATGATGAGCAGTCTGCTGTCAGAGAGTAAATATGGTTATAAAAATGTGTTGACGTTAACAGGAGGCAGTAAGTGGTATACTTTCAGACTGTGTGTGAGAGTCCATTAAGAATGAGAACGAGTGAAGTTACAAACAGCTGTCATATACATCCAACATGGAACACCAGTTACCATAAATAACCTTGCAGCTTTTTTCTTACGGTAGTTTCTTCAGCAAAAGGAACTTTCTATCAGTAATTGGAACAGAAAGCACACAGCAATAATGTGAAGAATTTCTTGTGATCATTTTCCCCAAAACTTTTCTCCAGGTGAGAAGTCAGTGTAAATATGGTTATAAAATGTGTTTCCAAACAGGAAGTGGATTGGGAGGATGATTTTCAGAGAGTACCAGAGACTTTTGAAAGGTCATGATTAACGTTTAAAATATGGAGCTGCAATAAGCCTACAATACAAATTTCTAAAAGAACCTTTTTTCAGTAATTGAAACGGAAAAAGACACAAATTCTCTGACATTTCATTAATAAACCAAATTGTGTTTCACACCAAAGAAATTGCTGGTCCTTGCGGGTAATAATGCTAATTGGTTGGTCCCTTTTTTCTGGTTTAATCCACTGCAGTTATTACCAAAGTTCACCCACATTTGTTATATTAGTTGGGGTTAAATTCCACATGGTGGGATCCCATTATGACAAAAATACTGTATAATGCCTCTGCTGATTTTTTTGGGTCTGCTCAAGATGTATATGTACATGTTGTAGGGGAATTCTTTAACCTGGCCGAGTGAAGGCAGAAACTATCACAAACTAGCTTTCATTACTGCAAAGATCAAGGGCAAAAAATACCGAAAGATTCTGGACTATTTAGGTAACAAGACCTGAATCTATTTTGGTGGGAGTGCAAGTGTAAGTGAGACGCCATCCACTCTGGGCGCGTAAGGAATGTACATGCCGCATTTAACATTCGGTTTCCCTTTAGAGTAAAAAGAATGATTAAATTGTAAATAGTAAGTAACCCATAGTGAAAACTGCATACACCTGCAATAGGTTAATTAGGTTTTTTGTAGTTTAGGTAGTTTTAACAAAAAAGCTTAATAGACTTTAATAAAAAAAACTAAACAGAAATAGTTCAAGTTTAAATTTGAATAGTTTACCATCATCAGACAACCTTTTCAGTGGCCCATGCAGAAGACATGACAGTAAAGCAGAATACGATCAAAAACACACTGAAACCAAGTTTCACACAAATTGGACAACCAGTTCCAGAGGTCTTGCCGTATTTTTTGGTGATGTATAACCAATGATAGGATAAAAATTTATACCAATATTACTTCCTTTACAGTGTATATGTTTAATTTTGTCCAACAAGAAACAACACTCAAACATACGTCTAACTGTTTGAGTAGGTACAAAGAATAAATGAAAGGCCATCTTTCTTGATTTGGAAGCTCAATTACATGCATGTTATCCTGAGACAGATAGCAAGCATAAGTACATGTATGCTGGGTTTTTTTTACTTTTTTTTTTAGAAACATTTATTTAGACATACATGTACATTAAGGAATTAAACACAATATTTGCTTAAACTCTACTCTTAAAAAGTTTAAACAGAAGAGAAGGAGAATAAAGTAGTAAATAATATGTTTGGGCAAGCTTCTCCTCCATAAATGTATATCAACATATAAATATACAAATACGGACAGAGAATTTAATTAATAATTGGTGAGAAACATAAAGTTAAGGCCATTTGATGAGGTCTACAGAGAGGTACAACGACGTGCAGACGTTGGCATAGACTTGTTCGTTTGAGAGTTTAAGACATTCTTAAGGTTATTTCACTCATATGGCGGCGTGCCAGCCCAGTGTGTGATGGAAACCTTTGAACAACATGGTTACACCGGCAACACATAGGACAAGACACCACAAACAAATTGGCTTCCTGATGCACCTTAGCTCAGAGAACACCAGGGGTCCGTTTCATAAAGCGATCTTAGCTTATGTTGAACGTAAATACCATGACAACACAATGCCTCCAGTACAGGTCGCTATGGTATTTACGTTGAACGTAGCCTAAGATCCCTTTGTGAAACGGGCCTCAGGGCACATGGAGCTCCAGCCCAACCACCCGCTAGTATATGTACATGTATATTCTCTAACCATGATCTTTAAACCTATTCTTTAAGGTGACATGCTGTCCGTGCTTAGGGTAATTATACAGTAAGATGATAATGCATTTCTCTTAAGTTAAAACTAGCAAAGATCATCATTTATCTCAAATTAAGTCAAAGACATTTTTCAATCCACATATAAAGCTTTCAGTGATTGAGTGAGGATTAAGGTTTGTTTGATCGGTGTTTTACACTGAGCTCATGCAAGGTCACTTCACTTCTATGAAGGATTTGTACTTCAACAAAACAACTACAGCAGCCATTGACATGTGAAGTGGTCTGTCAAAAATCAATGTTCCAAAAAAACGTTTTTCCACTCTCAACATCTTGATTAGTTATAGATACAAGAGATATATTTTGATAAATTTTTAGATAATTAAACAGATCGAGCAATTATCATAAATAAGTAAGAAGGTGAAAAAACTGAAGACGACAGGCCACCATCTTTATTTGACACACTGTGGGAAAAAACTGTCACAAAAGACACTGATGAAAATGATACAAGTATAGCTTATTTGGTTGAGTTTTGGACTGCTGCTTCCCCTTTGACTGTACCTATAATCAAGGGCAGATAAGCATATTTGGAATGAGGGAGACAGTGAGGAGGCCTCAGCATATCAGGGGAAACACTTTATGAATATTCCACGACCTAGTAACACACCATGGCATAATAAAATGACTCCTATATATATATAGGCCTATAAGAATAAGTTAACAGGTCCACACTAACATGTACATGTAGAATAACCTATTTTTGTTTATTTAACTTCTTATTCCAGATTAATTCACTTCTTTGACTTTGCATTGCCAATGTTGGTAAAGACCCTGAAGCTGACAGAAAACTTCCTTAAATATATGTATCTTTGTCAAGAATAATCACATTGGCACAGGCAGATCTATGTTTGACCCAGAGGCAGAGGCTTTCTTCACAAAATGTTGTACAACGATGAAATACTGTATGATCAAATTATGCCACGTTGAACTATATGCAAAACAAATTGTACAATATTTAAATGAGGTGAACATAGGAGGTTCTGCTGTCCAATCAAAATCAGTCTAGATGGGCAATGCCTAGAGCATCATTTATGGACTAGTTTTAATCCCCGTGGAATTATGACCTTATATAAAATATGAAGTATATTTCATGCATGTCCCTTCAGGTACATCAACATGTATATTGGGGGCCTTGAACCTGAGCAGCTAAGGTAATTAGAAGGTCTAAGACAATTCAAAGGTCTAAGGCAATTCAAAGGTCTTATTAAGGCAATTCAAATGTTAATATTGTGGCAGCTTCAGAAAAAAATCACAGGTCATTGATATAACAAGATACCGGTATAGGAAATGAAAGATCACATTACATTGCAATTATCATATAGAAGATTCTTTGACTGTTTAATTGGGCGGAGATGCCATACTTAAGGTAGCACCACTTATATAAGGAAACCATTGCTAAAGTCACTGGTTGTTTGTTTGATTGGTGTTTAACGTCGTACTTAAAGGTATTTCATTTATATGACGACAGATTCTCCACTTCTTAAT
>JAVFBZ010004976.1:0-12382 GCA_032466195.1 Katharina tunicata
AGTATCCTTAAGTACATAGCAAAACCCCAATCAAGCAAACAAACAAACTTGAGTGCTCGGTTTGGTTATGGTTTTGACAAGGAGGGTTGTTTCTTCTATGACTGGGAGCCAGCTCAGTGGGTGAAGGCAACCACCAATTATATGCCACGAACACAACACCAAACAAATTGGCCTATTACATTTAATAGCTCAGTGGTCGCCCGAGGATGGAAAATCCCTCAAACAACACCCACTAATCTAGTTTGATGTTTCCAGTGATTCCGAGCAGGTGGTTTGGCGAGAGACTCCTGTGCCCTGGTGCTCTCTGAGCTAAGGGGCACAGAAAGCTCATTTGTTGTAGTGTCCTGTTTTGTTAATGTTATGTAAATGTTTTGTTCTGTCTTGCATTTTTGCCAGCATCGTTTACGGTGGTTTCCTTCACTGATTGGTCTGGCACGCCGTCATATAAGTGAAATAACCTTGAGTAAGCCCCAGCAAGGAGAGGGTTTCATTTCCAAATTATTGACTCAAATATTTCATGATTGTTCGTCTTTTATTCTAAAATGGGTTTTATGTCCTCACATGTCTGAAACATTGTAAAAGTTTTATGTCAATGTGGCTAAAACATGACAGGGTTTCATTTCCAAATTATTGACTCAAATATTTCATGTTCGATCGTCTTTTATTCTAAAATGTGTTTAATGTCCTCACATCTCTTAAACATTGTAAAAGTTTTATGTCAATGTGGCTAAAACATGACAGGGTTTCATTTCCAAATTATTGACTCAAATATTTCATGTTCGATCGTCTTTTATTCTAAAATGTGTTTAATGTCCTCACATCTCTTAAACATTGTAAAAGTTTTATGTCAATGTGGCTAAAACTTGACAGGGTTTCATTTCCAAATTATTGACTCAAATATTTCATGTTTAATAATCTCTTATTCTAAAATGTGTTTAATGTCCTTACATCTCTTAAACATCTTAAAAGTTTTATGTCAATGTGGCTCAAGAAAAATGGCTCTGTTTTTATATAAAAATGTTCACTATTAAGACTTCAGAATCTGTTACCCTGACAAAATCAATTCTAAAGCATGGACATTGTGAACCCTAAACACAATCACAAAATTTTTTACGAGGTTTCTTTCCAGTTTTTCACCTCGGCTTACATCGGTTACACAGAATAGACTGGGCCTCCGTTGTGGAGTGGTCTAGAGCACACACTTCTTGAGCGTATATTTCTGGACCACAGATAACCGCCACCTCTGAGTTAGCGAGTTCAAACATTTGGTCGGACTGCATTTTGGCTGTTTGACCAGCTACGAGTGGAAAGGTCGTGTTTTTTTATAGGTTCTACCCAGTTTTCTTCTGACAATAAAGCTGGCCATTGATCTATAATTTGGGCTACTAGTGCAGTTGATCTAACATCAGAAAATAAACAATAAAAGTGCCCTTGAGTACAATGTCATTTAATTTTGTAAATAAATTTGTTTGTCCTTTTGTAACTCATGTTCTTTCTTGGGTTATTCATTTCATACAATTTTTTATGATTTTTTAAACTTATATGGCCTTGAAAAATGTTGAGAAAAGTCATAATTTTTTTAAGATTCTCAAAATTGGAGAAACGATAAAGCTGTGTCCCAAAAAGAAATTTCTGCCAGAAATTTACCATAATGTCTTGTAAAAAATAAAAAATGTTAATTCTTAACAGATATTTAGGAAATTTACAATACTATATTGTAAATAGATGAAATTGAAGGGTCCTTTAATGGGTTCACCTCTATTATAGATAATGGACTGATCTGAACAGGGTAATGATTCCTTCCATTAGATGAAATTAGGGGTGCAGTGTTTTCCAATTTACTGTAAAGACATCATCTGTCATTATTATAGGGCCCTGCGACAGAATCACTTCATCTTTACGTTGTTACTATGATCTTCTCCCTGATGGTGAAATTGCTACTATAACAGTGTGTTCATAATGCTTTTATACGCCCATGGCCGTTAAATAATTTTTGTATCCCTTTCAAAATGGCTTCCATCACTATTATAAAGTAACACTGGTGTAAACTTAACATTTGTCAAGCAAAATGAAAAAAGTGGTAGCCCTGATCAATTTTTTCACACATTCACATATTATAATATGTGTGTGTTTTTTTTTCTAGTAAAATAAATGAAATAAAAATTAAATTAAATTAAAATATTATTTTGAAGAAGACAACAGCAAAACTAAGAAAATCTTGTTTAAGCGGCATTTAGAAGCTGGGATTTTAGAAGGGATACACCATTTTCATTGCTTGAAAACGATCTTAGCATCTAGGCCGAAACATCGCTTACTAACAAACCCAGAAGTTGAAAATCCATCTTAGTCCTCATGTTATTGTTAAAAATAAGAAAGTAACTAAAAGCCTCTAGGGATGCAAATGGCTTACATTGAAGCCTGGAAATTAGGTAGTATGCCCATATATAAAGAACAAATTGACAAAAGCCTGTAGAGGCACAATTGCTTTACATGAAAGCCTGGGGTCCGTTTCACAAAGCAATCTTAGCTTACGTTGAACGTAACTACCATGACAACACAATGCCTCCAGTACCTGTCGCTATGGTATTTACGTTGAACGTAGCCTAAGATCGCTTTTTGAAACGGGCCCCTGGACATTAGGTCCTATGCTCATATAATGGACGCTGATGGTTGGACGTAAACTTAGTGTTCTCTTAGGGGCAGAAGGAAGCCGATATGTTGTGGTTTCCTGTTTTGAGTCCTGTCCTTGTCCCGTGGTGTCTTTGTCTGTTGCTAGTGCCGATGAGGGTGGTTTCCTTCTCCTTTTGAGATGGTACGCCGTCATATGAGTGAAATAACCTTAAGTCCTGCGTAATCTCCAATCAATTAAAAAAACAATCTGAACATATAATGGACAAAAGCCTCTAGAAATGAAGATAGTTTTCATAGAAGCCTGGACATTAGATCCTATGCTTATATAAGAGATATAACCTTAAGTAACGCCTTTAATTCATATATTCGTATTAATTTGATGGCCCTATTCTGTTACCAGACCAGACTGTATCCTTCGCATGGATCTATTTTCTACAATGTCGACAGAATATGGCAGGAAAAAAAATCGGCCATTATGCAAGTTGTCAGTGGGATAATTCATTAGATTGTTTTATTGATTGATTTATTTCAGGAAGTTTGTCTGCAATTTCTGAGTTAATCTGAATAACAACAGATTTCTCTGTCTCTGTTTTCTTTCCACTGGCAGAATTAGCCATAGACATAACTGTGATTGAATTGATCGCCATGGAAATGGCAAAGTTGGAGAAGAGATTAATTGTATTGAGACGGTTTCTGTCTGTCCAGACTTGGAACCCAGAAAACTATGGATCTATAGAATCATTGAGTTCCGCTGATCAGTTTAGGATCATACTCGAGTAGTGTTAAGTCCAGAAAGTGACAAACTCATAATTTGAGCTCTGTGTTTCGGTTCTGATGAGGCGCCCAAGTGCTCTTCAATGTTATATGTTCATGTTATGTAAACGTATAGAAAAGTCAGCAGATCTCACTGTGGAGAATAAAAATACAAAAATAGCAAAAAAGAAAGATGGACAAAAAATATGTCCTAAAGGGGAAGTAAACAAATAAACAAAGTCAAACTACAGACCCTACTACTGCTATCACATTTTTCGTAGGATTCCTTGTTTTTCCCTGAAAGCCACTTGAATTGAACTACTGTAAAGGGGAAAACAAGTAATGCTACAAAAAGTGTTATAGCAGTTTAGGAACAAATTGATAATAATTTGAATATTACTTTGTTTTTTACATTTTTCGTAATGTTCAACATCTAACCATATTTGGGATGAATTTTGTGACCTGAAAAATCAATTTAACAGCCTGTCTTCTATTTACAGATAATTAGTTTAAAATTGGCACACTCTTACTGCATTATCATAATTTATGCGTGAAAAGTCATGTTATCACCATTTACTAACATAGGGGTCTCCCATGCTGAGTTTTTTTTTTTTCAAGAAATTTTCAAGCTACTGGAAAAGGTAGAGGAAAGTAGCTCTTCTGTCTCTGTATTATTAAGGAAGGGATACAGGACTCAGTAGCTACAATATATCCAGTACCCATTTCTCCGTTAACGCCAACACACATGTATTCACCAAAGTTGTTCAATGAGAGTCCTCCAGTGGCTGCGAAGACCGAGGCATCCTTTTTGCAAGGGGTCTGCTCAGTTTTCTGCCACACAATGGCATCACCCCTTTCACTGTACCCGGAATAGGTTCGATTCCCCCTCTGGACCTTAGGTATATAAGGGAAGTTTTCCTGTGGCTGCGGAGATCGCGGGGTGGTTTTTACGAGGTTTTTCTTCTCGGTTTTCCACCATACACCGGCAACGCAAATTAGTACGTTTTCATATAGGTGAAATACTCTTGAGTACAAGGTTAAACACCAACAAACAAACAAAATGGCATCACAGTTGTCATATAAGTGAAATACTCTTTGAGTACGATATTCAACACCAATAAATACATAAATCCGCCCTGATGATGGAAATATAAACTGGGGTAACATTGAGCTAAAATGCAGGGTTTAAGCTAGGATTTTTAAATAAGGGCATTTAAAATGTAGGTAATTATTAGAAAATTGTTTATGACAGTGTCAATTGAAATCTGTAAAACTTTCTGTTCAAACTCTGAAAAAAATTGTTCTCTTTGGTGATTGAGATTTTTTTCAGGAAAAAATTTTAACTTTTGTGAAAATTGGCTTTTCTATTTTATTGTGAAGGGACCTGTCTTTGACCCCAAATAAGGCCTAGCTGAATCCCTGAAATGTGACTTTACGGTGGAGTTTCCAAAAAATATCTTTTTATAAACTTCACAGGACAAACGGGAAATTTTAGAGCCATATTTGCATCAAGCATGATTGTATTCGTCACTAAAATCCTTATTCAATGCGAGACGAAATGGGGAAGAAAAAAATCTTGCCAATATTCAAGTTGTCAGTGGGATTATTAATTCATTGGATTGTTTTATTGATTGATTTATTTCAGGGCATTTGTGTGCAATTTCTGAGTTAATCTGAATAATAACTGTTTACTCTGTCTCTGTTTTCTTTCCACTGGCAAAATTAACCATAGAGGTAAAGTTGATTTGATTTATTGCCATGGAAATGACGAAGTAGGAAAAGAGAGTAATTAGTTTGAAAGGCTTTCCGTCCGTAGGAGCATGGAATAATGGTAAAGTAACACGTTTTTGGTGCATAAATCTAGGTATACATATTCGCGATATGCTAATATGCTGTTTAGGGTGGTACCTCTACTGATTGGTCTGGCATGCCATCATATGAGTGAAATTATCTTAAGTAATGCGTTAAACACAATCAAACAAACGAACAAACTAATTTTCTTCAATTTTTAACTTACTCCAGACCCACAGCTAGTTATAAATCCATTATCCAGTCACAAAAAGGTACGCTTTCACAACGCTACTTTACGAGTGAAGGAGGGTAAGGGCAATAACTCTGCATTGGCTATGTTGCGGGTTGCAATGGTGGAAGTTTTGTGGCACAGTGGCCTCAATAACAGGGTAATGACTAGCATTGTTATGGGCTGAAAAATTGGTAGAAGCTAGAAAGCCCTGAACTTCCGCTGGCACATGTAGCTACCAGATCAATCCAGATGCAGTCTGAACGAATGTTTAAACTCACTAACTCGATGTAAGGGGAATCTGTGGACAAGAAGGGTACGGTCTCAAGTGTGATCTCTCTAGACTGAAGTAATGTTAATATATCTAACACTGTGAAATTAAATGTTGTTTACAAGAAAATGTGCGTTGCGTAATGAGGTGACTTTGGTGTTAACATCGTTTGATTTTACCTGTACTAGTGTTAATTAATTTACCTCGTCAAGGTGTTAATGGTACTTTACCTTAACTCGATTAGCTTCATTTGCACTTCTCAAAATGGAGTACCATTAGCTATATTTGCCCTGTTGAGGATTCTCAAAACGAAGTACAATTGAGTACAACTCGATAAGTGACAGATTTTCAAGAGTTCATATCCATCCATTCATTCATTTGCTTTATTTTTCGGCAATACAAAGTCGAAGAGGTGAAATACTGTTTAGTACGACTTTAAACACCAATCAAAGAAATAATAAATAAATCATTTGCTTTTTATGGATATTTTAATAGTGATAAAAATAACTTTAGGTATGGCATTAAAGCTTTATCAAACAATTAATTCATAATTTGCTGCATTTGTCATGCCATGCTAGTTTCCAAGCATTTAGCTAGCAATGCGTCTTCCCGTCTTGTGGACGTGTAGTTTTAAATTTGCATGGGCACTTTTTTTCATTGACGGGATTATAAGACGGGCCAAGAATATTCATAAGTAAATTATGTAAACAAAGTCTAGAACTAAACTTGCGCAATTCAAATTTTAAATGTTGATTGACTTCGCGAAGTTGCTAAAACAAATAAGCCAAACCTAAAATACCACAGCTGGTTTCTTTCCATTGAATAAAAAAAACAAAAACATTATACCTCTAGCGATCAAACTCATTAACAGCTCAAAGGCATGCTATCTGGAAATCACCTATAATTTTGACCATGTATAATGCTCATCTTTTTTAAAGTTTTGGAAGTATTAAAGCATGAAAACAAACAAATTGAAGTTTATTGTAAAATCCAGATTCTCCTTTAACTGTAAAACTGTTGTTTGACTCTCAGACATTATTTTAAAGACCTTAAAATAGCTTTCAAACTATTAACTTCATGGTCAAAATTTTAGGTGATTTAGGGTATCTGGAACAAGTGAAAGGATGTTCCTTGTTCCGCTCAGGCTTTTGTTTGGTAACAGCTTATACTGAAGCCCGCACTTACATGTAATTTTTACCTGCTGGACATTATACCTTGTTAACACCTTATCAAGTCATCAGGTATATTCAATGCTGCGTTTGATGTTACCTGTGTACCTGTTACTTCATTAAGCACCTGTAAATGTGTTAACAGTATTAACCTAATAGTAATTAGTTTTATAATAGCTCAAGATTTTCACAAGGTGACACTGAGTATTAACATGAAGTCATACAGGTATTCTTGATTAAGCTTGTCCTTTTGGCAGTCTGTACGTCAGTCCATACAAGATTCATTTCCAGGTGTTTAGTTGCATTTTTTTTATAAAAAATAAAAGAAGAACTTAAAAACATTTCTGAATAGAACGTTCTCAATGGCTAAGTCTAAATTTAATTTCCAGCAATAACCTGAACACTGCTGATCATCGTATCTATGTTCCATGTTACAAGACATCCTTTGAGATTGTGTCTCGCATCAAAGGCCTCTTCAAGAGTTAGCTGCTATGCAATAGCTTGTTTTGCCCGTAGACGTATCTATTGAAAGCTACCGAGCGCTTGGCTTATTTAACAGGCCTTTGTTTGCCTGCAGGTGACGCCCCCCTGGTGACCAAGACAAAATTTTGGTTCCAGGCATGAATTTGAAAACCTCATTATAATAATCAAACTTGGAATTTATGGTCCAAGCAACAAGATATATATAAAAAAAATGATAGAGGAAGAATGGAGGGCTTGGTACTGGTAAGCATACAAATGGAGCCTACAAATGACTCAAAATACAGGTGGTTCCAGTATAAAGTTGTCAACTATGTTTTGACAATAAACATTATTGCTATCAAGAAGGATTGAAATATAGAAAATCATGTACATGTATGTAGCTATTATAGAGATCCATATATAGAATCCAGTGAACGCCTCCCGTATGGTCGTGAGACATATTATTTCTTTCTGGCCACAAGTCCAAAATTGGTTCTACACAATTGCAGGTGTAACTATGGAACTGGGAAAAGTTATTTTGGGATGAAATAGAAAACCTAACATGGCATTGAATTCACTGCTGTATTTATTAAGTATACCATATACATGTATAAATCAAAATTCAAAACACAAATACCGTCTTTGGTAAAGGAGTTGAAAATGATATACTAAATGAAGATGAAAAAGAGAGTTCAGTTTAGATAACCAGGTAAAGTTCAATTTGTCCTATTGCTATTCTTTAGAAATATAATTTAGTATAAAGAACAGTTTATTATAAAATTAAACTCTGAATAATTCTTATGTAATTTTACTGCGAGAAGCCACCTCAAACAGAAACTGTGCGCCATGTTACTATCATGTCATTTGGGATGTTAGATTGGAAGTACATGGAGCACTAGCTTAATTTGTTTCATTTAACAGATACTGTACTGGATACAAAATTTAAATATAAACGCTTCAAAGATGTACATCCAGTAAACTGAATAAAAATGTCAATTACAAAAAAAGAAAAAGAATATACCCTAAATGCTCAACAAATTCAACCTCTATAGACACATGTTTCAAGTCATTTATTGAAGGTATTAATGTGAGATTGGAGCTAAAACTTATATTTTCTTGAAGCTTAAAGTGTGAACTTCTTAAAAATTTCAACAGTGTGTTTCCACACTTCCTAAACTTTGCATAAAATGTAGTTTTATAAGTGGTGAATAGGGTCGAATTTGTTAAGCATTTAGGGTATATAGCTTTATAGGATAGTGTTATGTATATGTCCACCTGCAGGTGCTGCCACCTGATGACCGAGTCTAACGTTGATTTTCCGAGTATTGAATTCAAAACCGCTCATAGCTTGTAATCAGACTTTGTATTTATGTTCTATGATGCGACAATATTTCATTAGTGATCATTTGTTTAGTACATATGCCCGTCTGCAGGTGGTCAAGTCTAAATTTGAAACTTGAAAATTGATGAGCAGATTGTAATATAACTTGGTCTGTATATTCCATGTGACAATATATAGTGTGGAATTGTGCTATGTACATGTATATTGGGCCACCTGGTGGTCAAGTCTAAATTTATGGGGCCATCGGTACAAGATTCGTTTCAAATAATTAACATGAAAACCGCAGATCAGATTTTAACTAACTTTGGGATTTATGTTCAATGCAACAAGATATCACTTGGGATTGTATTTTGCATATATTTTTATAAAGAGTAATCACACTGGCACAGTGACTAATTAAAGCCGGTAAATATTCTCATGTTCTAGATAAATTCTCAGAGACAAGTTCATATATATGCGCGTGCAGGTGGCGCCACCTGGAATTAACATGAAAACGGCAGAATAGATTTTAATCAACCTTGTTATTTTATGTTCCATGTAATAAGAGCCCTTGGCTATAAAGGGCAGTATGTTTCCATTATATTAATGCTGTCATACTTAGCACGGGAGGAACATTATCTTCCCAACAGCAAAAACACTACACATTTTATTGTTGAGTCACTGTCTACTGTTGAAAATACAGGGCCGTCATATAAATGAAATACCCTTGAGCAGGGCGTTACACAACAATCAATCAATCCATGTGACAAAATATCACTTGGGATTGTGTTTCAATGCAGTTATTTACATTACTTTCAGCACGTTTCTTGGTGGCAGTTATTAAACTGAGAATAACTACTTGTTTATTTGTTAACTGTCCTAATATGATGGGTGCTAATACTTGTTAGCAAACATCTACTGTATTCCCATACATTCCCACAATACATTCTGGGGGAAGTGATCGTCTCTATGGGATAATGAAAGGGTTTGGGACCTATCAGTTAGCCTTTGGAAACCAGCTCTATTTTTCATTAATATTTCATATCTGCTTTTTGTATTGTTACAGGGACCACAGTGGGGGAAACCAGGACTTAAAAGCTATTTACCGAGAACTTCGGGTGTACGGCGGTGCCATGGATAATATCCCCGCCGTAACACAGTAAGACCTACTATCTAGGACTATTGATCATTCGTCTTTTTTAAATACCATAAATTTCTTGTCATTAAATTTTCTTGTTGTTTAGGCCCTACTTCTTTCTTTTTATTCGTGTTGAAAATGTAAGTTTAGTAAAACTAGTATTTTAATAAAACTTTTTTTTGTTGGTTTGTTTATTTTTCTAAAAATATACATAAAAATTGAATTGCTTTTTAGGATCATTGTGTCCTGGCCATTAAATTGTTGCGAAATTATCTCTCCTTTTGGCAGGTTTTTGGCATAAGCTTCTTGTGCCCCGGTGCTCTGTGGGCTTAGGGGCATCAGGAAGTTGATATGTTGTGGCTTGGTCCTGTTAAAGTCCTGTTAAAGTCCCTTGTGTTTTGCCAGTGTCCTTCAGGGTAGTTTCCTTCACCTATTAGGCTGGCAAGCCATCATCTGAGTGAAATGACCATATGTACTGCATAAAACGCTACACAAACAACCCTATTCAAACAACCCTATTTAAACAACCCTATTTAAACAGTCCTATTCAAACAAACAAACTTTAATTTTAATTTCTTTCTTTTTGTAATCCTCTTCTTGTAGCCCTGTAGCGGAGGGGGATGTTTTACAATTCGGTGCTCTTAAGTTTGAGGTGAATTTTACACCCGGTCATACCATAGGTCATGTGACTTATCACCTGGATGGGTCGCCCTTCGGAGCTCCTGATTCGCTGTTCTCTGGAGACCACCTGTTCTTATGTGGATGTGGTAAGTCAATGTAAAATTTTTTTGAAATCTTCAACATAAAAGAAGGGGCATCGTAAACCGATTTGTTGTGGCCTCCTGTAATTTGTCCTTTAAATATCCTGTGGTGTCTTGTGTGTTGCCAGTGTCCTTAAGATTGGCTAAACAAACAAACAAGCGGGTGGTTGGGCTGGGAGCCTCATGTGCCCTGGTGCTCTCTGAGCTATGGGGCACTGGAAGCCGATTTGTTGTGGTGTCCCTGTTTTGTTAATGTTTTGAAAATGTTTTGTCCTGTCGTGCATGTTGCCAGCATCTTTTAAGGTGGTTTGCTTTGCCGATAGGGCTGGCACGCCGTCATGTAAGTGAAATAAACTTGAGTACGACATATATCTCCTACATTTAGTTACACATGTGGTATGATATGAGATTTTTTTTTTGCGTTGTACACATAGAAATGCAATCTCTTTTAGCTTTAAGTTTTGCCTTCAACCACGAAACTATAGCTACAAAACAAAGATGTATAACTGTAGAATGTTCATTTCATGGCTTTGAGTGAGCAGCTGGTTAAAGGGAGATAAGTCAGTGACTATAATAGCATTCAACATTGCATTGTAGCAAGTATATTTATTTTTATAGCCATTATTGAAAAATATTTGACTCATAATGAATTTTTGTCACACAGCAACCATGCTTCATCTGATTTAAATCTTTACCTAGTTAATGTAATTATTTGATTAGAAATATTTTATTAAATATTGTACAGTTAATATGCCAAACCATTATTAATAAAAAAATATTTGATAATAAACCTCTAAGATAAATCTGATAAATCATTGGTTAGATAGTTTGAAAAATGAAGCAAATGATTATTACTCAAATAACTGTATAAGTTCATGTGACCTCTTGTTCCCATGGAAACAAGCATCAGGTGGCCAGAAGTTGAAAAGCTATTAATCGCCAGTGCCTCATACAGTTGACAATGAGACAAAAAAAAGCTGTTTCTGATAGAGATTTGTCATAATATCAAGGCCTCTGGCTAAGGGCAGTATGTTTCCAGATTATAGTCATGCTGTCATACTTAGCACCGGAGGAATATTATCTTTCCAACAGCAATAATTCTTAAGCGACTTCAAATTTTTGTGATTGTGTTAAGAGTCACCATCTTCAGTTGTGAACACTGGGCATAATTTAAAAAAATTTCTTCAAACTGTTATTGATTTGTTTCTAAATTTGGCATATGAAATGTAGGTTGTATGCTCGAAAGCCCCTTTTAAAGAGTGTTCACTGTTTCTTATTTTGTTTTGTAAGGGGTATGTTTGAAGTCTCTCTACTTCTACGCCTATTGTGACCTACACTACATCACTGTTTTGTTTTTACTGAAAGACATATGTATAAAAGGCGTTTAGTATGTTTGTAAGTAGTTGCATCTTATAAACACGCTCACAGTTTTTTTTTTTTTTTTTCAAATCCCAGTTTAATACTGATCTTTATGTTATTTTATAGGTCGTATGTTTGAAGGGCCCCCTACAACAATGCTCCGATCTCTTGACAATCTGACAGAGCTCAAGGACGACACTTTAGTCTGGCCAGGTAGGTTAACCTGCGGTATAGAAATATTAAATAAACAGGCCTGTGCTGTAAGGTTTTCTCGGGTATTCTTTCTGAGGAATGACGACTTAAAACATTGACCACTGATTTGGCACCTTTGGGAATATTAATTTTGAACTGGGGCAGGTACCGTCTGACTTCTAAGTATTGGGACGCTTTTTTAGGCTTTACCGCAGGGGGTCATCCATGTGAGAGAGGTAAAACTGGTGAGTTGTTGTTGTAAGGATTTGAAAAGTGACGACCATTCCCCCTAAATGAAAATGGGT
>JAVFBZ010004987.1:0-12381 GCA_032466195.1 Katharina tunicata
CCTTTGTGGAGTAACATGAAGCCTGTGTGAATTCACATGAAGCCAGTGTGAAGTAACAGGAACCCTGTGGGAATTAAGAGGAAGTCAGTGTGAAGTAACATGAAAGCTGCCTGAAGTAACACTAAGCCATTGTTGAGTAACAAAAAGCCTGTGTGGAGTAACAGGAAGCCTGTGTGAAGTAACAGAAAGCCAGTGTAAAGTAACAGTAATCATTATCAGTTCAGATTTTTTGAATCATTTCCTTTAACTGCAAACATTCTTAATTGGTTAAGTTACACAAATCTTCTTGCTATCATTCCTTTAATGTTTTGTCCTTAAAAATTAGAGTTTTCCTTAACTTTGGAAAAATCCCAAATTACGATACTCAAACTAATTCTTTTGTTATATTTGCTTTGACACATTGCAGAAGTCACTTTTTATATGATATTTTCATGTATACATTGAGCATTTCCTTGAGGCGAAAGCATAAGCTAATGCTATCAGTCGTCTTATAATGGTGATCTTAACATACTGTATATGTTCATTAAAATTATGCTCTGGTCTTTAAATTGAATATGAACAAATACAGCGCTGGTGGGGAGTAGATATTAAAGCCCCAAATATATATTGCAGAGCTCTTGGGTCTGATAGTTATGAAACACTCGTGAATAAAACAAATTCCCTTCAATAAACTTATAAAAAAAACAACAACGAAAACACATACCCCGACATAACGCATTGGTCCCAAAGGACACAATTTGGTGTGTATTAGCAGGACGCTAACCTTATACTGACAGATTTCATACACATAGGACACAACTCCTTGAAACAAGTGATCATCCATTCTGAGGGCAGAAGGCCTGGGGCACGCCAAGGGGATTTCATGGCCGACATTTTTATCAACTGACCTTAACCAACAAGGAAAACAATGCAGTAGTCAATCTTTATTCATTTCGATACTAAATGAGTTTAACTTCCAGCAACTTGCACTGTTCTGAGTTGTAATTTCCTCAGGGATTTTTGCAATTCATCCGCAAATCTCTCCGAAATTAAACAGCTCAGCATAAAAAAGAGCAAATAGTCTCATATTCTTGTCGAATTCAGTTTCTTTCTTTGGCAATACTACACTAAGTATAAATTAGGTATAACTAGTATTCATATGGCTCGCAACTTTGTCTATCTTATAATATGGATCCAGTACCCAACGATCTATCAAGAAAAGCATGTAATTATGTTACGGGAACTGTGTGAAGGAAAAGGAGCACGGCTATGTCAACCATTGAGATCGCTTAACAGCTAAATATGTGCAACACTCTGGTAGTCCACAATTATCTACAAGTTTGTCAGTAAGCGTAGCCCTGTCAATGCACTAAACCAAGTGAATGCATTTCGACTAAAATGTTCAATTTGTTTTAGCCTGTCGTTCGATTCATAGCATTTTAATATGGTCAAATATTTCACTACTGTGTCATGATGAATACTCTTAAAATGTCTTTAATAATCATCATTCAGATGTCTCTAAATAGGTTGGACTATATCCATCCAGGCCATTAAAATGGATACACAGCGCGAGGCTAGTTGAATGATCAGAATATAGTGCCCGACGGGTACTTTAAGAGAACGAAGAACAATTGTGTCATCTATGCCCTAGCAAATAAAATCTGGGATGATGATTATTCATCGTTTTATGCCAAAGAATGTCAAACATGCTCGAACAAGGTGTCATGCCGATCTGCTAAAGTTCAGGCCTTTAATTGACAATAAAGTCACACAGCTGTATAACGTAAGCAGGTTTCTGTCCAAATGACTACCTCTCAAAAATATGAAGGACGGTTACAAAATTGTATCTCTGAAAATCAGTCTATCATTTCTTTAACATAACCCTTACATAACACCATTTCCATTATAATAAATGACGTGTATTATCATACAATTATTATGTTCCCAAACATTGTAAAAGGCGACCAAAAGCGAGCAAATAGCTCTTAAACGCTGCTCTTTATCAATGTGTCTTTACTATTGTGTCAAAATACATTTCAGAATTTCATATGGATAAGAACCTCTTTAATTTATTAGTCACAACGTTTCTATCTCACTTCAGAAATCATTTTGAAATTGTAATGATCAACAGACTTATTCCATTTTTTGTCACAATGATTCCATCTCACTTCAGAGATCGTTTTGAAATTGTAATGATCAACAGACTTATTCCATTGTTTTTGTCACAATGATTCTATCTCACTTCAGAGATTGTTTTGAAATTGTAATGATCAACAGGCTTATTTCATTTTTTTGTCACAATGATTCTATCTCACTTCAGAGATTGTTTTGAAATTGTAATGATCAACAGACTTATTCCATTTTTTTGTCACAATGATTCTATCTCACTTCAGTGATCGTTTTGAAATTGTAATGATCAACAGACTTATTCCATTTTTTTGTCACAATGATTCTACTTCACTTCAGATATCGTTTTGAAATTGTAATGATCAAAAGACTTATTCCATTTTTTGTCACAATGATTCTATCTCACTTCACAGATCGTTTTAAAGTGGAAAGTTCATTATCAGTTCAGATTTTTTGAATCATTTCCTTTAACTGCAAACATTCTTAATTGGTTAAGTTACACAAATCTTCTTGCTATCATTCCTTTAATGTTTTGTCCTTAAAAATTAGAGTTTTCCTTAACTTTGGAAAAATCCCAAATTACGATACTCAAACTAATTCTTTTGTTATATTTGCTTTGACACATTGCAGAAGTCACTTTTTATATGATATTTTCATGTATACATTGAGCATTTCCTTGAGGCGAAAGCATAAGCTAATGCTATCAGTCGTCTTATAATGGTGATCTTAACATACTGTATATGTTCATTAAAATTATGCTCTGGTCTTTAAATTGAATATGAACAAATACAGCGCTGGTGGGGAGTAGATATTAAAGCCCCAAATATATATTGCAGAGCTCTTGGGTCTGATAGTTATGAAACACTCGTGAATAAAACAAATTCCCTTCAATAAACTTATAAAAAAAACAACAACGAAAACACATACCCCGACATAACGCATTGGTCCCAAAGGACACAATTTGGTGTGTATTAGCAGGACGCTAACCTTATACTGACAGATTTCATACACATAGGACACAACTCCTTGAAACAAGTGATCATCCATTCTGAGGGCAGAAGGCCTGGGGCACGCCAAGGGGATTTCATGGCCGACATTTTTATCAACTGACCTTAACCAACAAGGAAAACAATGCAGTAGTCAATCTTTATTCATTTCGATACTAAATGAGTTTAACTTCCAGCAACTTGCACTGTTCTGAGTTGTAATTTCCTCAGGGATTTTTGCAATTCATCCGCAAATCTCTCCGAAATTAAACAGCTCAGCATAAAAAAGAGCAAATAGTCTCATATTCTTGTCGAATTCAGTTTCTTTCTTTGGCAATACTACACTAAGTATAAATTAGGTATAACTAGTATTCATATGGCTCGCAACTTTGTCTATCTTATAATATGGATCCAGTACCCAACGATCTATCAAGAAAAGCATGTAATTATGTTACGGGAACTGTGTGAAGGAAAAGGAGCACGGCTATGTCAACCATTGAGATCGCTTAACAGCTAAATATGTGCAACACTCTGGTAGTCCACAATTATCTACAAGTTTGTCAGTAAGCGTAGCCCTGTCAATGCACTAAACCAAGTGAATGCATTTCGACTAAAATGTTCAATTTGTTTTAGCCTGTCGTTCGATTCATAGCATTTTAATATGGTCAAATATTTCACTACTGTGTCATGATGAATACTCTTAAAATGTCTTTAATAATCATCATTCAGATGTCTCTAAATAGGTTGGACTATATCCATCCAGGCCATTAAAATGGATACACAGCGCGAGGCTAGTTGAATGATCAGAATATAGTGCCCGACGGGTACTTTAAGAGAACGAAGAACAATTGTGTCATCTATGCCCTAGCAAATAAAATCTGGGATGATGATTATTCATCGTTTTATGCCAAAGAATGTCAAACATGCTCGAACAAGGTGTCATGCCGATCTGCTAAAGTTCAGGCCTTTAATTGACAATAAAGTCACACAGCTGTATAACGTAAGCAGGTTTCTGTCCAAATGACTACCTCTCAAAAATATGAAGGACGGTTACAAAATTGTATCTCTGAAAATCAGTCTATCATTTCTTTAACATAACCCTTACATAACACCATTTCCATTATAATAAATGACGTGTATTATCATACAATTATTATGTTCCCAAACATTGTAAAAGACGACCAAAAGCGAGCAATTAGCTCTTAAACGCTTAAACGTCAAAATACATTTCAGAATTTCATATGGATAAGAACCTCTTTAATTTATTAGTCACAACGTTTCTATCTCATTTCAGAGATTGTTTTGAAATTGTAATGATCAACAGACTTATTCCATTTTTTTGTCACAATGATTTTATCTCACTTCAGAGATCGTTTTGAAATTGTAATGATCAACAGACTTATTCCATTTTTTTGTCACAATGATTCTACCTCACTTCAGATATCGTTTTGAAATTGTAATGATCAACAGACTTATTCCATTCTTTGTCACAATGATTCTATCTCACTTCAGAGATCGTTTTAAAGTGGAAATGATCAACAACGATAATAATAAAATAAAACAACCAGATTGTCCATCTTCTAAAATGACACTCAAAGAACTTGTGTCAAAATATGTGTTATATGGAAACCTACCAAATTGTCTGGAATCTTGTCATAAGAACATTATTCCGATTCAATTGTGTCTTGACGTGTACAGATTTAAATGTCATAGATTTAATGCAACCTATATCTGGGACTTAGAAAAACATAAGATATTATGGATATTCAACTTCTGGTATACTTTTGGCGCAACGTTTAGGCCTAGATGCTTAGACCGTTTTTAAGCAATCTTAGCATCTAGGCCATATTGTGCCAAAAATATACCAGAAGTTGGATATCCATAATATCTTATGTTATTCTAAGTGTCTCGACTTCGATATGCCTATTAAAGAAGATATATTGGGGACATGTATGCTTTTTCAAAAACAATTTGACGAGCTACTTGAGACAGTAGTGAAATATGAACAATATAGGACCTAAGTACAGGACGGCCGTTGTCTATAAGCCAGTGTTGTAGCATTAACTGTCATATTATTAACGTCGAGCTACATCACAGCGATCAGTTATTCTCCACTGTTCTCCCGAAATCTATTTTTACATTCAGTGAGTTAATATTTTGGGGATTGAGGTGAACATACGTTTTTGTTGAAGCAAAATAATCACTATGTTATAAATTATCGCTGAAAATTCTGTGAACTGAATTATTGAAAACGATCAGAGTTTTTTTAAAACTATATTTAACACGGAGCTTTATGTTTTATTCATAATTCTTTCCATGTTGTTTAGAAATACATTTCCTAAACAAATGGCATCGGATTTCTCTTTCTTGACACATAATGTGCAGCAACAGATCTGTGTATTTTGTTGTTCATGTAACTGTCTAAACACGAGTGGAAATTTGATTTGAAATTTAACACTGTCATTTTTCTTATTGAAGGTATAATTTACTAGACACATCAGGGAGATTATATTCTGTAAAACACTAATGTAATTACCGATGTGGAACACAAACATATGTTATTTCATGTAGCCCTTAACTACGCGATTTTCCTCGGCTATCAAACATATTTCTTTTCAAAATGTAGTTTAAATTCTAAACCTCGTAAATATGAATACTTTAAAAGCGAATTTGTGCTAACAATTTAGGAAAAAGTAAAAGCTTTTTATATGAGTGTGACGCCAGATACAACCGTTCTGTTGCTTTTCATGCGCTTAAGAACATTTTAAATACTTTGGACTTAATTTATGCTAACTTTAAAAAAGTATGATTATAAAGTTAAACTTCATCAACGACAGGCGTTGTGTCAGATTGTGCTTAACATGTAGATATTATATCACTCTACATAACACCAGTAGCACCGTTCATCATGTATCCAATTGTCCATCAGTACCACGGCTGTCAATCATCATATGACCACGCATCAACTAAATTTTGCCAAAACCAGCAAGGGTCGTTTGTCTTCGGTTGACAGACCCGAAGTTTACTTTTCGGACAATATATAAAAATGATATAAAGCGACGGACGCCCATCAAGTAAAGGTAATCTTCTAATTACGAAACTGAAATCTGACGAAGTTTTGGAAGGCGTTGAAAAACGGGTAATGCTAATCGTCCTCAACTTTGAGTATAAAACATTTCAGTTCTGTTCCCCTGTATTATTCTATGTATTGTATTGCGAAAGTGGGTAGATTTAAGACATTTAAACGTCCCATAGGAGTAGTTTCTAGGCTATATTGGTTCAATCATCAATATATAAAACACAATTCCAAATGTTGAACAGTGCATTTAGAGAGGAAGTTTAGGTAAGAAAATGAGGAAACTTGGATAAGAAAGTTAGATTTACTAAGCAAGGACATTTAGTACGTAGTGTAGAGGAAACCAACACAGAAGCTTAGACTGAAACTCGTGGTTCCAACAAATCATGTTTTGAAAGCTGTTATAACCTCATGTGGTATCGCTGGAAAACCTTATGAGCACTAGGGCAATTATTCCCTAGCGACATAATACGCTCTTCGCTTAGAGATTAAAGTTTCTTTTTTGTAAATACTTATCAACCTCCAAACTGCTAAAGTTTATCGTGACGGTCTTCATGCCTTACGAAATTCTCTGTATTTGAAAGTTAGTTTGTATTGATTGTGTTCACTATTGATTGTTTCAGATTACAAATCAATCACAATACAGCAGTTTTGTGGCGTGATTGTTTTGCCTCGATTTAATTCTTAAACCAATAAACAGATATGTGGACAGACATGGAGATATATTGGGAGAATAACGTTCAAACCTTAAGACAATACAATTATGTATCTGTCGCTGTAAGGCCCCGGTAACACATATACGAGCCCAAAGTCCAATAACTTAGCTTAGATGTGATCTGGTGGCTGTCAGGAAATGTTCTGGTCTTTGGCTACAATGCTTAAAGTGAGCGGTGAAGGGGGTATCCAGCTAGTAAGAGCATTTAATCATGTGAACCATTACGCCTGTTGACCCAGAACTCGTGTCACTGTCGAAGATCATTCTACCTTAAAACACGTTATCAATTTATTCAGAGTTTAAAAGACAAAGCGACGGCAAACGACAAGCCAGCGATACAATTAATTCAATTAAATGTGCATATTTGAGTACACGAGACCA
This sequence comes from Katharina tunicata, assembly GCA_032466195.1. Lineage (NCBI taxonomy): Eukaryota > Metazoa > Mollusca > Polyplacophora > Chitonida > Mopaliidae > Katharina > Katharina tunicata. The sequence continues at coordinate 7,265 of JAVFBZ010004987.1, forward strand.
GCGTGGGAACAATTGATGGCCTGTACAGATGTATAAGAAGATATTAGATAATACGAAAACAAAATAACTATACGGGGCGGTTAAGGAATCAAATCATAGGATTAACTCATAGTTTAAAAACAATTCAGACAAAATTTGGTAAAGATATGAAAACGATAATCAGGTACATAAAAGACATGCTGTGACTGAGTGAATATGGCAAATAACCCATAGGAAAACCTTCATGTTATAAACACCTGAACGGAAAACTATACAACAATAGCTTTGGTTAAGAAAAAGGTCACATATATAAACCAGGCATCAAATCAAATACTAAGACATGTAAATACTTCATTAAACTATTGTAAATAATTTAAACACTCTCCATATACTCAGCTTCTTTATGTCATCCATCACTTTACTGTACTATAAATACTGGTAAATATGTATGTGCTTGCAGGATGAAACCACGTTCTAAAAGTGATCAATGATTTCACTAGTTTCAGGTTCTGGAATATTTGGTGGTTATCTTTAACACGCTCCCCACCCCCACTCCCACCCCCACAATAAAAATCAGAAGAACAAAGAACGTGTATATTTACCAGCGTCCATTGTGGAGTAACTTGATGAAGGGCACGCTATCGGTATACTAGCGCCCCTCCCCCGAGGATAACCTGAGTTTGGTTTCAACTTACTCCAGGGATGTTCACATAACCCTTATATCTGATGTAAGAATAATTAGAATTGATTGCATTTGTGTTTGTATAATAATACAGTTGGCACCATCGTCAATGATTGTTTTGATTTGATAGTCTGAAGTCAAAGGTGGTGTTTTAAAATCAAGTTGCACCAAAAGGTAATTTGAAATCGGTTTGGTTATAGCCCCAAGTACTCTGAACGCAATTGTAATTTACCATGGGATAAGCTGAAGCACAGTTAATTTGGAATTGCTACACGGATGTGATTTCCTGACCATAAATCTCAATGACAAAATCAATGAACACGAAAACATTTATGTTTTCCAGTGTGATTGTGGAAGCCCCAATAGCCACATCACAGAAACGCCATGAAACAGATAGCCACTTTATGAAGAGAAGGCCTAAATGGCAGTGCTACCCTGTACGTATGTTCAGGATTATCTCACAAGGAAAGAATCTTATTTGATAAACACAGCATTTTGACAAATTGTGTAATGTCTTATACAGGCAATGACATGTATTAGAAAGACCAATCAAAAGACCCTGGAAGAATACAGCGCCAAATTTCATACGTTATGTCAGGATTTTAACGAAAAAGAGGAAAGAGGGGATAACTCATACACAGTAGCCGTTAAGCTGACTGGTCATGAAGAATCCTCAAATAAGCACATAGCCGTCGGTAATAGATAAATTACCAAGACAAACTGTAAGTGCATTCTGCTGAAACGCTAAATATGTCTTAAACATCAGAAGAAAACACCCATAGCTATACAATAAGGCGGTGTTAAATCGCATGTATGAAAGCACTCAGAATCGACTGAAGGTTAGGGAGCAGAAGGTCAGGTAAAATGCTCAATCTTACTTTAGAATTTAATTGTTTTCCAAACTGGAAAAACGTTGATGACAATTTTGCAGCAAATTCGCCAATCTTTTCTTGTTAAACAAGCTGTTGTAAATATCGAGTTAATAAATTCATCTTAGTTTTTAGTTGTTAGATTGGAGTCATTGGTTAGGCATTATTAATAAGAGATAGTTATCTTAATAAGAGATAGTTATCTGCATCACGCGACGGAGCTCTTGATCAGCCGTAGCTCAACGTGTCATGAAAAGAGAGGTCACCCACGTCAACCAAACAGACGCCATTGTGGACAACTTGTGCAGGGAGGTGGGATTCTTTCCGTTGTGAAAGTTCGAACAATTCATCGGCTCAGATGTTTTTTAGCTTTTGAATACGATATTTTGACAAATTTACAACAAAATGCTACCACCATTATGTTCGAATATAACATATAATTTGGCTAAATTGGGTGCCTTTTCCTTTTTGAGCCATTTAAATCTATCAGTGAGTATCAAAACTATTTATTTGCATAATGAGGGGAATATTTTTAACCAGTTTCAGAGTATTTAATGGAGCAAATGTACTTAAGTTGTAGCAACATCGTGATAATGACATGATAATATACTATTCCAACATGCCAGCAGTGAGGAGTACTGGTCTAAAGTCATCCAGGTTCCAACTCACATGATATGTGCCCCATAGCCAACGTTAGTCCTGTCTAATGAAGCCTGCTTTGTGAAAACGACGACGCACAGTTTGTGTAGAAACCTGCCCACCAGAAGCATTCTACAGATCATATCGCAGCTAAAAGACACAAAACCGATCATGAACGGCCCGCTGGCCATTTCCCGATCCTGCTGTGCTGCCGGGCTACATTTCTAGTATTTTGATAGCGGTTCCACATGTTAAGATCGCGGTATTTGTTCCTGGGTAGCACCTCCATTCAGCACCCCTCGCCCCCACCCCTCCGCCATTGCTGTCTTCGTTGCTTAAACGGCGTCTTTAGAGATGCATCTCTTCAAACATAAAAGTAAGACACTCCACCCCGAAAGTAAAAAAAAACAAACACGTCGTTCCCTCTGATTGTCGTAAATGCAAATACCCACCAGCACACCAATTAGCAGCAATATACACATATACACATTCTTTGCACATCCATGTAATAATGAATGATATGTTCATCAATATGAAACACAATTTATCAAGATGAAATATTTATTTAAAGAGAAATGACGAAACCCAATTTTTATTCCATACACGTTGGTTTTCCGAAGAAACTGTAACACAAGTTAAGACTATAAGCGTGATGCGAATAAAAATGTTTGCAAACTTATCATAAGCTCATATACAACTGTCCAGTTACATCCCTTGGTAACCCACAGAGTGTCTGCGATTGTGACTAATAGCCTTATTATTCCCCAGCGACAAAATGCGTTATTTAAATGACCTAGTATTTTAATCTTCTTCGCGTTTATAAAAGCAATAACATTCTCCTGATTTCGGTTCATTGTAATGTTTTTTTCGCTTTTAATGTTCTTCCTTATAAATTTTGAACCAGCGTGATGAAAAACTGTTTCTCATATTCTGGTTGTTCGATTGTTTTAACGATTATGAATAACGCTTCATAACTTCACAACACAAATTAACTTTTGATTTGTATTGTTTTTTGCACTTAATCTTCAGCATGAATCAATTTCAGCGAACACAGTAAAATGCTGAGAACGTCTGAAAGCACTGATTGTTGACCAATGCTTCTCTTTCTCCTGTGTTCAGCAAACATGTTTTGAAACACTTAAGGATCAATTAGAGCTCATACGTGAATTTTTTATTTGTTTTACTAACAATAAAGCGTATGTTTATTTCTCTCTTTTTTCGCTCTGTGTATATGTTTTACTATATATATATATGTGAGTGTGTATAATATACCACCAGACAAAAGCATATATTACCACTAATGTAGATTTAAGACAATTTAAGACTATTCCCCGTCAAAAACTCTGTTTTCTGTTTATTCAAAAAAAAAAATCTATTTGATGACTAAATAATCACCACACAGCTGACCAGATGGTTAAGTCATGTGGTCTGTCTTGATGTGGAATGAAATTTTCTCCCCAGTAGAAGAAAATAGTTTTGGTTACCCAATTGGAATATCTTCATCAATCTTTCCGTATCTGGTGTAGTGTTTTTGTTAACGTTGATGAATTGTCAGCGTTAAACAAACTGCTGTAGTTGTAAAGCTGGAAGGCATTAAATACATTGTAGTTGGTGAATTTTGGGGTTAGAGATGGCAGTCTCTGTGGAACCCAGATAGAGAGTAATTAATGAGAGATAATTACCAGTATCACGTGACTCAGCTCTAGGTCGACACTCTCGCACGGTAATGAATTAAAGGTCTCTCTTGTCAGCCCAGCAGTCGCCATTAATGACAGCTTGCTACTGCAAAAACATTTCTTTCTCTTCGTTGAATTCGAGGAAACATGCAATTGTTTGATTTACATGTCTTGTGCGTCTTATAGCCTCGAATTCTAGTGAGGTACGTGATGCTTAAGATAATGCCTCACGACTGAAGTAGATGATATGACTATAGAAGGAGGACGTTATTGAACACGTTAGTGCAATGAAATTGATTCCAGCTTGCACAGTGTGTCAGGTGACATTCTTCTGAATGAATAGACAACATAAACAAATGAGTCTTCGTTAAGAAACTAAACATGGTAAAGAATGGACTCGTCCTCTAAACAGTATTTAGTGCGTTAGCAGCCATCGTCTCACAGTCCCCATTCAACAATTAACTATTCCACTATCCCGTTATTTTCCAATACAGCGTAAGAAAATGTAATTTAGCCGGATATTCGACCACTTCCCTGCAGCCTAATTGTTTGTCTTTAATATTTGCACTATTTTTTTTACGTTGTTTTGGTTTGACGAATGATTTTTGGCTTCTAGCGATACATTAAGTGAGGCCACCATAATGTGTTTTCTTATTTGTCCCGTGACTCCTTATGAACTGCTGATGCACATGACTTTGCATGGAAGCCATGTTTAATGTATATATTTATAAACGTAGAGAAGGGAAATTATGCATTCGTACAGTTGAAATCAAACCCAGGACTCAGAGGGCAGAATGACCCTGAATTTTCATCGAAAGGGAAGGTTAGGATTATTTCTCTAAGGGAACCTTTGGCACAGGAACACAACGGTAGTCTGTGATTATAAAGCTGGATACACGCTTGTGTATTTAATACCTATAGATACCGTTATATGTGAACGATGTGTTTATACGCTATTGCCATAACTGTATACATGTAGTACCCTAGCATAAGAATCAGAAGATCTGTCTCAAGATTTTCAGTTCCAGCTAAAATCTTGGAAAATTGCTTCGGTAACAAATTTATTTATTTATTTATTTTATTTATTCACAAGAAACCAACAGAATAAAAGTCCAGTTACAAGCTTCGAAAAACACTATATACAATACATAAGTGAGGTGTTAACAGGTGCAATAAATAAGTTAAGACAAATAATATATTTTACATTCAATCACTGCTGATAAAAATGTTTAGAGACATTGGTTTTAAAGGATACTGCAGCTTGAAAAATAT
>JAVFBZ010005009.1:0-10927 GCA_032466195.1 Katharina tunicata
GGAAGACCAATTAATTTGACTGTATATTTCTCATTAAATAAAGTTTATTATTATTATTATTATTTATGTATCAACAGTTACAGTATCATGGCGTCCTCTGGGTTGCCAGCGTCGCTTGGGTGGTTTCCTCCACTAATTGGGCTGGCATGCTGCATATGAGTGACGCCGTCATATGAGTGAAATAACCTTAAATAGTTTAAAACCCTAATAAAAAACACTGTTGTTTGGTTACTTGGCTTAATCAGGTAAATTTATGCTGTCATGCTTATCACGGGAGGAACATTATCTTTCCAACAAAGGCTTAAGCTAATATGTTAAGGGACTTTTATACTGTCTACTGTTGGAATACACTGCTGTCCTACAAGTGAAATACCCTTGAGCACAGTGTAAAACACCAATCAATCATAACTCTTCATCAGTGGGAATGTTTTTTCTGTTGAACTCTCAATAATCTTATTACACTTTTGTGCTGCTCTACTTACAGTGTATAAGAACTTGTAAGCAAAAACTGTAGGGTGAAATTAAAAAGTTTGAAGAGCAGTGTCCAAAAATAAATTTTTTTGTTCCATTGCATCAAATTTTGGCCTTCTGGATATTACACACATGAACATTTTAAGCTGCTTAAAGCTGGTGTTAAGCTTTGTACATCAATTTAATTTGCGATCTACTGATCCTATCTACAAAATACAAATTAAATGCATATTTTTGGACACTGCTTATCAGTATCTTTTAATATCACCGTATCCTATTTTTTGGTTGTCTTTCACTAAATGTGGATTTGTTCATTGACAAGTTCTCTAAGGATGGTGTTAAACCTAAATCAAACAAATAAATATGTCCTACCTTAAGAGTATAGTGGCTTCACTTTAGGTGCCTTGCTGTATATCTGTAGCAGCGTTAGTTATTACTGCTGCCATTGGTAAAGTACAGTAACATGTGACATTGATACTGGTTGGTTTACCCCATGCTCAAAAGAAATGTGTAAAAGCCTTGTTCCTGGTTTTATTAAGGAGCTTAATCTTGATTAATGTTAATTAAGGGAAAAATGATGAGACTAACATCTTTTTTAACTTTGAAACGGTTTTGTTCTAGAAGATTGATAGGCCACTCTGGCTCTCTGAAGTAGAACTGTCCTCATCTATGTGACACTTGATCAATACTCATTGACATGGACAAATTTTGTCCTGTGTAGAGACACTGTACCTGTTTTATAGAACCCTGTATTACAAGGCACCTTTTTCATTCTAGCAAAGAATTGATACGCAAAGTTAAAGGGCATACCAGTATGCAGGAAATTTATGTTAAGAAAAAGAACAGCTGTTAGAGAGGCTACGCTTCTCCTGAAAATACAGATTTTGTCTTTCCGTTGATGAAATAAATATACATGGTATTTAGCCATACAGGGGAAGCATCCCATATATTTAGATATGTCTACTCTTAAGCACACACCCAGTTAGTAAAGTATCTCTGAATATAGCTTAATACATCGCCTAATCAATTAAACCAGTCGTTATATGTTAGAAAGAAACTGGTCCTAATTCAGAAATCCACACATGTTATTTTCTTGTTAATGATTCATCAAAGTATTTATTGTGGACATTTCTATAATAAACTGTTATATATTTTGTTACAGTTATTGTCAGAGAAGAAGTCTTCAACGTAAATAAATCAACATCACGCGTCCAATTGGGTAGTTGACAATGTCCTAGCGTTTGGCTACTTAATTCTTTTTATTATTATTGTGAGGTGCATTATTAGCATGCCTTTACCAGAAGTTGATTGTTTGCCGTTTGATTTAAATGTCATACTTAAGATAATTTCACTCATGGTAGGTACCACCTGACCACAGTGGGTGAAGGAAACCACCCTAAACGACAACAGCAACACAGAATACACCACAGCATATTTACAGGGCAAAAAAAAACCACAACAGAATACCACAAAAAATTGGTTTCCTGTTGGCCCAGAGAGTATTAGGACACAGGAGAGTAGACTCTCGCCCACATACCTGAGGTATCAAGTAACTCTACATGAATAAAGTTAATAAGTAATTCAGCGTATAATTGCCTTTATAATCTTATGAATTGCTCAGTTTGCATTTGTCTGCTCAAGTAAGTACTTAAGTAACACGTGACTTGATAAATTACATTAAAATAAGAAGCACAAACATACAGGTTTTTAATGGTTTTGTCTTCTCGTGCTATAAACAGCCCATCAAAAACTAGGTTCTTAATGCACCTTGGCTACTGAACTCATTTCATTTGGTATACACACTACATGCACATGTACATGCAATACATTATTGGCTCATAGCCTGAAAACTGCAGGCGCAATACTTGCAGCCGCTGTACAACTAACATCCCCATTCAGGAAGCCAGATGTACAGTAAAGCTTTAATAGCAGTTTCTTTGTACACTGGCATTACACACTGGCACTCTCAGATGGTGTATTGATTTGTTGTTCAGTCTGCTGGTACACAGTGTGTATATATAGCCAGCTGTTGGTGTGATGAATGAAGTCAGTCAGTGTAGTAGTGGGTCAGTCTCAGGTCACTGGGATTCCAGGTTACACACCGCACTCCATATCAGGTACTATTATTACCTCAGGTTTTATCTTTGGTAAGATAATAAATAATTGTGATGTGACAGTATTTTCACTTGTTTAAGCAGCATGAAGAAGCTGCGAACATAAAAATATATATAGCTTATCAATATACCCAGAAGTTGAAAATCCATCTTATAAAATACTCCATATCAGGTACTATTATTACCTAAGGTTTTAGCTTTAGTACTATAATAAATAAGTGTGCTATATTTTAGGTGACAACAGTATTTTCACTGTTTTGGGATAATTCTCTCTAAGAAAAGATATTAGTTATTTTGCTGTCGGCATATTAGTTTTCATAAAATACTCCATATCAGGTACTATTATTACATAAGGTTTTAGCTTTAGTACTATAATAAATAATTGTGCAATATTTTAGGTGACAACAGTTTTCTCACTGCTTTGGGACACTAAAAAAAGATATTTCATGTAGTTATTTTGCTGTTGGAATATTAGCTTTTATAAAAAAAACACACTTCAGAAACTGGTCAGAAACCTTGATGAGGTCAATGAAAGTTTATTCAGACAGTAAGCATGCTGCTGATTGATATGAAAAACTGTGATAACAATGTACAGGCATAACATTATACAGGTACATTGTACCTGGGCATTATTTATTAATAATCAAATTAAATAAATACTATTTGGCTAGATAATCTGCCTAAGGCCAGCTGTTGGTATTATGAAGGAAACCAGTTAATGTACAATGTAGGCTAGCAGTGGGTCGGTCTCAGGTCACTGGGATTCTAGGTCACACTACAATTAGTGTCAAATATCATTACTACTTGTTTTAATCTGTGTCAATGAAATAAGCCAAAAGCAATACTCTTTGATGTATACATGTTTTCAATGTGTAGAAAGTGAACCAGTAACTAGTAACAGTAATTTAACTTTTTGTTTGATGACACTCTCTTAATCTTATTTCTGATAGGTATTAGTTTTAATGCTGGTTAGCATCTATGTTACAACTTAAACAGCGGGTGGTTGGATGGGAGCCTCCTGTGCCCAGGTGCTCTCTATGCTAAGGGGCATCAGGAAGCTGATTTGTTGTGGTTTCCTGTAAATTTAATGTGGCGTCATCTATGTAGCTGGCGTAGCATGGGTTGGTTTCCATCACCGCTTGGGCTGCCACGCCTTCAGATAAGTGAAATAACTTTATATATATACACAATAAACCCCATTCAATCAATCAATCAATCAAACAACCTAAACAGCGAATATCATAATTTTACTGGTACGAAAGTATGAAAGGTTTGAATCTTTTCTGAATTGTGTCCTATAGAATTTTAAGAAGAAAAAAAGTTTTGCAAATTTATAATAAGATTTAATAATGAATTGATTTAACACTAAGAGACACAATGTTTCATGCAAAAGCTACATAAAGATCATAACCACAACAAAGTATCTGTGAAAAGCCGGTCACAGGGAAATTTATTTATTCAAATATTTGATTTTTTTAAAATCATATGATTTATAAAAAAATCCTAAGCGTCTCTCTTGCCGACGCTGTCTGCAGTTAGCTGATGGACAATGTACTAGTAGTAAGTGGGTCAGTCTAAAACATCTTCATTAAAGCAGGGCGGAAAGAAGATCATGGCAACCCTCAAAAAGGAAGTCGTCTGGCCGTTCACATTTTGCTGCTTGCCTTGGGAAGATTGTCTGGTGACTGGGCTCTATTGACTGATATGAGATACCATTTATGATAATTGGTTTACCGTTACATCAGACATTAGGAAATAATATGTTTGTTTTGTACTGAAAAATCATCATCAACAGTATTTTCAAGTACCGGTACCTATACTGTTAATGGATAACACTCTCTTTAATAGAAGAAATGTATCTATTATTTCTTGTGTCAAATATAATTTCGGCTACAAACTATACACCTTACACCAAATTCATTATTCCTGATTTATCACAGTTAATGAAACCAAACAATTCTATATCAGTTTCAAATTTGATTTTAAGTCAGAGGGTATATACAACCTGTAAAATTTAACATTAGCTACAATTCTATCGAACCAACTAATCTACTATTTGGTAAATACTGTGTGTAAAGTCAGTCATCGTTACAAATGAAATCAGTCAGTTTAATTGTGGGCCAGTCTAAGGTCACTGGGATTCTGGGTTATACATGGTTTCAATTTTTACCAGAAACCATTTATGTTATCCTTATAGAATTCCAGATTGCTACAGTGTCTTATTGTACTATTTTTAGAGGGAACTTCCTGTATAGACTAGAGTTCCTTGTTTATTCTAACTAGCTGCAAGAATACACATTTAGTGTTTTATTGCACGTATTCTGATATTTTACTCACCAACATAGACCACATGTACATGTAGCCTATTTATTCACTGCACTGTCCATCACTTGTACTTTGTACTCTAGGGATTGATTGGTGTTTAAAGTCGTACCCAAGGGTATTTCATTTATATGACGGCAGTGTACTCCAACAGTACATAGCTACACCAACACTATCGTAAACTGTAAAGTGGTTTGCTCTGTTAGAAACAAAATGTTCCTCCAGGGCTATGTAAAGACTGCATAACAAGGCTTGGAACATACTGATATTGCCAGAGGGCAGATTTAATGTAATTGTCTTATGGTGTTTAAGTGGCATTTAGAACTTGTCAAGGAATGTTCATGTATTTGATGTATTTTTCAAGAATCATAAAAAAAAAATAATAATAATAATTAGGAACTGTATTCAGTGCAAGCTTTATGCCCTGTGTATGTAATTCTCTTACTTTAAATCGTGATAGTTATTTATATTAATTTATAAAATAAGCTAGAAAAATTTAAACTTATAAGCCACAGTTTACTTCAGAGATGTTTCTTATTCTTTAAGAATTTTATGACAAAAATTGCTGCAGGATTTCAAATTATTTTCATATGATTATTTTACACAAATTTCTCAAAATTTGTTGAGTGGCAAAGTTGTCCTTTCTTTAACTGGTGATAGAGTCGTCCTAGCATTAACCATTGTCAATAGGTAATTCTTTTAGAATCTTTCTTTTTTAATTCAAGATAAACATTAACAAAATTAAAAAATTTAGAAAGTGGTGTATAGCTGAGTTTTTCTGCTTTATGTTACCAGCATTAATAGATAAATCGCTCAGAATGTCTGCTATGTTAATTAACTTGGCTAATTTAGATGCATTGATAAATTCTAATTAATTTAATGTCATCTTGACCGTAAATCTTTCATTCATAGCATACATGTAGATAATAATTTATTCCCACGCATACTGGTAGTTGTCAATGTGAAATATGGCAAGTATTTGTGTTGATAATAAATCTTTAATGTCAAACTGTCATCTTTGTATATTAAGCAGGTCCGAAATGTCCGGATTCGCATTGCATTTTGCGATAGAAATAGAGCTTTCTGCGATACATTCTCGATTTTGTATCGCTATTTATTGGTATGCAAAGATACACAAAAATGATTTTGATAGCAATTTTTTTTATTTTTTGCTACTCAAAATTTTTACAACATTTCGGACCCTGATTAAGAGTTTGTCTGACCTCTGAACAAACAAAATAATGAAAATAATAATAATAATTTGTTAATAAAATTAGGATGAAGCTTATCTTTTTTATTAATAAAACAATAATAATTATTATTTTAAGTTTAACCTTTTTTACAAACAAAATATTAATCGCACTGTTGTCATCATTGCTTTATAGGTGAAATGCTCTAATTTGTTTCCACAAATTGTAATTATAATACAATAATTATTACAAGAAATAGAAATAATTTATTCTCCATATCAATATTAAAATGTACCCAAAATTTGATTCCTTTACCACTTAACAAACTACATGTTTTGCAGTGGCTAAGAAGTGTAGAAACACAATTTTATTATTAATGCCAGGCTGGAATCGCGAAAAATATAAGTTTTAGTTCTAAATCACATTTATTAAGTCAATAAATGATTTAAACTTGTGCCCTGTAGGATGAATTTGTTAAGAGTTTATTTACTAAACTTAAATTAATTTATACGCTTACTATATGTCAGAAATGATATTTTAATTCATTTATTATTATATTCACATCATCACATGTGGTGTGTATATTAAAAACAATAACCTTTATTTTGGTAAAACACAAAAATGTAAAATGCTAACTAAGCGATAAAGAGGAATGTTTTGATTTTTCACTGATAAAATTGCACAATGCTGGTATTATGTTAACATGACCCAGTACATTTCATTAATGTCATATTAGATAATAAACATGATGTATCCCAGGATTTAATGACTCGTTATTGAAAGTAAGAATGACAAGTGTCATTTTTTTTTCACTCAATAAATACCAAACTGACTAGTCAATTTTCAAACAATACTGTTTAAAAATGCCTGGGTGAATAAGTGTAGCACTTTATCGTTGCAATATGGAAAAATAACACTTTTTACAACACCATGTCTAGTTGAACCTTACATAAAGTTATCCATTCATAACGAAGAAATAAATAGTATTCCTCCACATAGATTCTTTAAATATAGATAATATCAAAATAGCTTTTTAAAAGATAAAAGATTTGTTGTTTTGGTTTGGTAGACTATCTGTAGATTAGTCTACGGATTTGACGAGGCAAACAAACGGTTTTGAATTATGGGAAATGCAATGCAATTTGTTTAAATGTATATGAAGGGACTTTGGTTACAGGGGAAAATCAGACATGAGAGAAAAAATGAAATGTGTTAAAATTGAAGTTTCAATATTAAAATTGCAATTATGAGTTTTGATATTCTATAATATTAATATTTTGCAGTAAAATTTTCATGGCATTTGTCTGTTTTTCATCAATGAATTACACATCAAAAACAAAGTAAAGGATTCAACATAATATGGATGATAACTTCTTGTTTAATAACAGAGCGACGTTTCTAAATGCCTCTTAAACAAACAAAGTAAAGCTTGGAAGGGTTAATATTAATATAAAGAGGATAACTTAGTTATTTTAACATAGTAACTTTTCTGGTTCTCCCACTGCACCGTTGGTCCCCCTTCTGAGGGCTTCATCTCTCTGTCTTTTGAGCAGTCCGAAGCATGAACATAGATTTTATATTTTGTACTGAGTACTACTTAATGAGTCCAGTGACTCCAGTCTAATCATGCTTCTACTAAAACCGTGTCATTCTGAAGCATACCATCCATTTTATTATCTACATTCAAGCATTCTAAATGAGCAGTTAATAATTTTAACATTTGAAATATTTGTTCCTTTCCTAACTTGTTCTTCTATGTATTGAGTTGGACAGGTTTAATTATGTACGACATACAAATATTTTTATGAAGTTTGACAATGTTTTGCTGGAATGACAATTTATTCTTTAAATCAACATGTGGATTAGATTTACCATGTAGTGATTTCCCGATAACATTCTAGTTCATGTACTTTCTCAATAGGTAAAGTTAGTAAATTGTCTTTTACTGACACCTATATACATGTACAGCAAAACTCTCAAGGACCTCTTGGTTAAGACGAAACTGTCTTCTGTATCTGACAGATAACTGCCCTCAGCTTCATTGATAAACTAATGGGTTTATTACTAACTCTAAAGGAGACATTTTTCAGGTTGTGTTTATTTAAACCCGTAACGCGTACCTAAATATCTTAGTGTGTTACATATTCGCCACATATGATCTTCACAATTCAAATGTTACCTGTATTGCTTTTTCTCGAGATGCACCTTTAGTTTACCTAGAACATGAGATTATTTATCGTTTTTAATTAGTCAATATCCCTGTGCTAGTGGTGATTACTCTTGACAAAAATAAATATATACATGTACATGTAGGGAAAGGAAGTTGGTACATGTATATTAGAAAGATTCGCAGCCTTTTACCTGGATAAAAGTTTGTTGGTTCGGCATCTGTGGCTCAGTCGGTTGGAGCTCTGGCCCTGCTAGCCAGAAACCCGATGGTGGAGGCAAGCAAAATTTTCTTTCTCTACATTTATACACAAATAATTAAATTTACCTATTTTATTTTCTGTATTTTGTGAAGTTATCCCAGAAATTATTTATTTCTCACTGGTGCTCATCATAATGAGATAGGAAATTCAAACATCGTTTTTATTTACATTTTCCTTAAAAAACAACTAAAAAACCTTTCCTGTAAGAAAGATAAACTAAGCGCTTGAGGATTTTTGCACCTGTAGGCTGTATTAATAGGCTCCTTGTTGTCGTTGTGTTTGATCTGGTGCTGGCAGCCTCAAGACACTTGGCGCTGTGAATAGCCTGCTCAAATAGTAAACAATGGATGTTGTAGGCTATCGTTTGCTCCCTGATGATTGTAGACTGACATTGGCCCCCTTAAGAGGCAGCCGATCTGAGAGTAGTCATATGGCAGGCTGTAGGCTGATGTTTGGCCCAGACCTGTGGGTTCAGGCAGCTCAGGCAGTGCAGAGGAAGGAGATCAAGGCGATGGTTGTAGCGGTTAACCCATTACCTGACATGTCACCATAATAAAACCTGCCTCCAGTCAATCTGCCTATTTGTGCTGCCGCTTTTTATCTTTAGTTTTTATGTCTCGGCCCTGATGCGTTTGTACGTGATTGTGAGGAGATCTAGTGGTGGGAGCCGGGTCAAGTTCAACATGTAGGAAGTTATGTGCAGTCTAGGTGGAAGGCAAACAATAATATGGAGGTTGTCAAGGGAATGACAGAAAAACAAATGAGGTGTCACACAGGGAAATTCTGCCGAGTGTCTGACTTAACACCTTTCCTTAGTCGCTCTCTGGGTGATTACATACATTCTCAGATAACCACAGTGTTGCCTCGTCAGCAATCTAACTATAGTCTATATTTATGCCAACTGTCTCCATACAACGTGATAAATTAATGATATTACCATGCACTGTAAATTGTACATGTCTGTCACGATAAGGTTTATGATGTATTTTGGTCTCATTTCGTCAGTGCAGTCCGTATCACAATTTAACAATTGAATTTACACCTGAAGTGACAGGTGTTTAATTTATTGCATTGCTTACAACACTGGGATCCTAAGTTTAGCATATTAACAGGCTATCTTTAAAGAAAAAAGTTGATTGATTAGGACATTAATAAATAAAAAATACCATGTCATGTACAACATAATGGAAGTATCATTAACCATAAACTCATTTTGATTGCAAACATATTTATGATTCTCTGCCTTTGCCTTGATAAAAGTTGTTCGTTCTGGCGTGAGCCTCTGTGGCTCAGTCGGTTGTTGCGCTGGCCCTGCTGGCCGGAGGCCCGAGTTCGAGTCCCGGTGGAGGCAAGCAAAGTTTTCTTTGTCTACATTTATACAAAAATATAATAAACATACAAGTACATCTTTGCTTATCGGTATGTACCAGTATGTCAAAAAAACTTTATTACAGCTAAGTTTTAATTATGAAGCTTTTAATTATTTTGGCTTTGGCAATTTACCTTGGCTATCTGTTGGGTTACATTTAATCTGCAAAGAAATAGTTCCAACTGGAATATGAAAGATAATGATCTCAAACTATTGATAACAAAATCAGTGAACTAGTGTGATTAACCTCCTAAGGTACATCATGTATACTTCAGTGCAGATACTCGTTAGATTGATAACTGCTCTAGTATCTATACTCCAATTTTGCTTCTCACTAAATCTAAAAGTTGAAATTAAACAAATCTTGTTAAGTTACGTTCACAGCTTCTAGTTTCAACTAAAACAAATTGCTTAATGCACATGTTATTTGAAGTACATGTAGGGCAACGTTTCAGTACAGATATTTGTTAGGTTGATAACGGTGCTAATATCTACACTGAAACGTTGATTCTTAATACATCCAGGAAGTGAAATCCATTAAAGTTATGTTATGTTTTGGTCCCAGCTTGTAAATGCTGCTAAGACAAATTACTTAATGCACATGTTATTTGAAGTACATGTAGGGCAACGTTTCAGTACAGATATTTGTTAGGTTGATAACGGTGCTAATATCTACACTGAAACGTTGATTCTTAATACATCCAGGAAGTGAAATCCATTAAAGTTATGTTATGTTTTGGTCCCAGCTTGTAAATGCTGCTAAGACAAATTACTTAATGCACATGTTATTTGAAGTACAAGTAGGGCAACGTTTCAGTACAGATATTTGTTAGGTTGATAACGGTGCTAATATCTACACTGAAACATTGATTCTTAATAAATCCAGGAAGTGAAATCCATTAAAGTTATGTTGTTATTTTATGGTCCCAGCTTGTAAATGCTGCTAAGACAAATGACTTAATACACATGTTATTTTGAGCTCAGGTAGGGTATCTTATTTAATCAGTCCTATTTTAGGTGTGAAGAAAGGTT
>JAVFBZ010005031.1:0-12379 GCA_032466195.1 Katharina tunicata
ACAATAAGTTTAGGGTCAGAGAAACTACTAGAAAAAATGAAAGTAAACAAACAGTCCTTGACCTGTGAAAAGTGTGTTGCTCAAGCTTCTAGCAAATTCAGTATGATTGCAACAAAAACACAGTTTATGATTATTTCATAAGCATGTATTATGACAACTAATTTAGATAATTTTGATTAACCAGTTTTGTTACTATGAGGCCTAAATTATCTAAAATCTAGGGAATTTAATTCTGTTAAACTGCATATATACTCCATTTCAAATTTTATTTTAACTTCTAGACTTCAAGCGTTGCCCAAGGTGGTTCAACTCCTATATAGGATCGGTGTCGTCTAAATAGTTTTGAATAGGTCTGTGTAAAATTCTGATCAGTGGTGTTTTGAAATCTAAGATGTTTGGCACAATATCTCACTTAGTCACATTAGCATAACACAAGGGTCGACATTTGCTTCTCTCAAACTGTCTTACTGGTCGCCAGTCGTGAAAGACACAACTGAAGTGAACCTCGAATTTTGTATTGATAATTTTTGTTAGGGTTGATGTGAAACGAAACGCTGATGGCCCTCTGGCTTAGGATCGTATGTTTATAGATTATATTCATGCTGTCATACTTTGGCACTGGAGGAACATTATCTTTCCAATAACGCAACCACTAAAGAGGCTAGGCTACACGTTTTATGGATGTGTTAATAGTCGCTGTCTAATGTTGGAATACAGCACAGTTATATAAAACCGGGGTTACACGGTGGGTCCGAACCGGGTCTGAGCTCATTTAATACTAAAGTTAAATACAGAAAGGGGCCTGCCATTGTTAAATCCTAAAATTTTACTTAAACGACACCGTAGTACATTTTTTGCTATGATTTAATGCAATATCTGTATGAAATCGGGCTTCTGGTTCGAAATACGATGCCTGAGGAATCGAACGCCGAAGTAATTGCCTATTTATAAAAGCCTCAAGTGATATATCCGGCTCGTGCATATAGCTTTTATTACCTAAAACTAAAAAATTGGGTCAAACTGTTACTCAATCCTATGATTTGCTACATAGCACAAGTCATTGCTGAACATCTGTCTTTTATACACTATTTGAGGCAATAATGCTATTAAGAGTTATCCCCCTCTACCTGGGCCAAACTCACTCTTTCCTATGGACCTTCTAAGTCTCGTTCGCTTCTTGCTTCACTTCACATCCTCGAAAGTGGTCTTTCTGAATGTTTTTTTTTTTTTTTTTTTGGTTCAGCTATTGAACCAGACGGGACAATAGTGACCATTTCAACTTCACATTTGATGTTATATCTAAATATTAAAAAGAAGCGTGTACCCAATTGGTCTGGTACCCTGCCCCTAAACTCGTACCTTTTTACACTCTATATTAACCAGACCAGTACCCAATCGGCAAAACCTCGCGTGATTTCTCGTTATTTCGCTGTCATCACTTATCTCAACCGTAATATGAGTATGAATATGTATAAAAATGGTACATTTTGTTCGCCGGAAGCCTATTTACCGCCGTATGGACAATGATCACGTAGGAAAATATAGGGTAATCGAGCGAATTTCTTGTGGCTTTAGATGCACAATATTTATTTAAGGTGTAAATTAAAGCTCGCGTGATTTCTCGTTATTTCGCTGTCATCACTTATCTCAACCGTAATATGTGTATGAATATGTATAAAAATGGTACATTTTGTTCGCCGGAAGCCTATTTACCGCCGTATGGACAATGATCACGTAGGAAAATATAGGGTAATCGAGCGAATTTCTTGTGGCTTTAGATGCACAATATTTATTTTAGGTGTAAATTATGTTCTGAATGTAAAACAAATGGAAACTGTCTACATTGGCAGTTTGACCCACAGGCTGTGAAAAAGTTCCCACCAAAATGGCGATGATCGTATCATCGAGATGATGTGCGCAGTACTTTCGATGGCTTCCGAGTGAGCATGTACCTGGAACTGGAAGGAATCTAGTGAAATATTTTTCATCACCTGACCTGACTTACAGGCCCTATTCTCAGTCCACTATATCGGAAACTATTATTACGTGTAATTAAATCTCAAATTATGTGGACTGCTTTTCTAATTCGGTTAATCTTTTAATTTTAAAAATAGAATATGCTATATTCGGTCGTGCAGAGTATTTGGGGTTTGCGTTATCCTTTCCCATTTTTTGTTCTTTCTTTGCTGCTGTTAACACTCAATTCAATTTACACATAACCTATTTCTAGCCAGCTATACTGAAAACTGTGTGTAGCCTATCAGATATAAGTTTAGAACTCTAGCCGAAGTCGAATCAGTTGTATTCTCAATGCATGACCGAAAGGATTTAACAATTTATTATTTGACAGCTGGTATATTCAGTTTCAGAGCAGAAAAAGTAACTGCATGACGGTACGTGGTTGCATGCACGCTCTATAGTGAAAGTGTGTCTTGTTATTTTACTACCATGTGCTTTTTATATGGGATTCTGTTTCAAGTAAATAGGTAGCACAACTCAGAGACAATGGTTTGTCATAAAGAGACATTTCAGGATTGCTGGTCTTGTCTTAAGGCAAATCTGTCTAGACTTATCCATCCTGTTCAATTATAAGTAACCTTTGCGCAGATTGTTTTCTTCTTAATAGTCCCATCTGCCTTTTCAGCATTCGCCTGCTTTCAATAGTACAAAATGAATGATAATAACGCATTTACAGTTTCGTCATTTAAACAGCATGGACAAATTAACAATTTAAGTTGATGTGAAAGCGAAGACAAATTAAAAATATCTGATCTAAAATCTTTTCAGTTAAAGTCTTCTAACAATTGCCATAGTCTTGTTCAGTTTGAAAGTTTTCCCAATTGACTGCTTTCTTCAAAAGGTTTTAGTTATAATACCTACTTACAAGGCTTTCTATATCCGCCAGAAATATGTCGAAGTTACTCGAAATAAAGTTATTCCATAAAGGCAGTGTGGAATACTAACAGTTAAAATACAAGTGCAATATATTTTTGAAAATCCTTTTTATTTGCCTGGAAATTCGTTCCCGGGGCATCTAACAGTGAAGTGCTGGTCTATTTTGACAGGGCTCCAGTGACCAGCACTGATTGTTAGGAATCTAGGTCGTTTGCTCTAGGCGATATTTAGTCTACAGCTTGATAACATAGCTTAAGTTATTGTTGAAAGCATATGCATTACGCCTTTGGCGACTTCATCAATATGTTATTCGGTACTTTTCTGCCTTGGAACAACCGGACTCTGGTCTCTGGTGATATTAGTCTGCGAACTCTCGGTTATCAGAAAACAATATTCCATTATATTTGCTGTGAATGATGACATTTTCTTGGTAAATCACGTCGGATGGGATTTAGCGTGCGTTCTCAGCCATAGGCTTTTTGGTTTATATTATATTTTTGGATAAATGTAGAGAAAGAAAAAAAAAATCTTCTTTCTTTTATATATTTTTATCCTGTTTCAGAAGAAGTTCAAAGCTTTTATGTACTTAGCTCTTTGTTGTCGACGCCTTATTTAGTATTAACAGCACTATATAGGTTACTTCTCTGCCCACAATAATAGGAACTGCGAGTGGAAGCTGACGGATCTATAGTGTTGAACTCTGCTGCTGGCTTTACGATATTTAATGTGGCTTTGCGGACACGTGAATTGTGCTTTAACATGATTGTAAACGTTGTTTGTCAGCATCCTGCCTCAGTAAATAAGTTATCCAGGCCAGAAAAAAGTGAGTCGATGGTTATGTAATTAATCAAGACATTTCTTAATCCCTGTCTTGCCGCAGGGGTAAATCTTACCTTGACGTTGATGTAGACTGACAGTATCACTCTCTATCCAGGGTTATTTTGATCATTATGCTGTGAGTTTTTCATCCCTTTTGTTCTTGAGACAAACTGTGAAAAATGTTTACAGGGTAGCTTAGAAAATGTGTATGGGATTTTTATTTTTATTTTTTATTTTTTCTTGCTGGTGGCTGGGTGGGAGCTCCTTATATGCCTTTGTGTTCTTTGCGCTAATGGGGCATCAGGAAGTCGGTTTGTGACGGTGTCTTGTTATTGTGTCCTTTAAATGTAACGTGCTGTCTTCTATGTTACCAGCATTGATTATTCTTTTGTCGTTTGCCTTAGGGGTAAACCCTTTCTTGGAAACAAGCCGAAAGAATTGATTATATTCTCCACAAAACGTAATCGTGCGCGCCTTCAGTATCTTTATTTGTATATGTTTGCAGTGCGCGATATCTTGTTAAATATCGTTCGAACTTTAAAATTTCTTGAATTATTATTTAGTATTCGAGGCTGCAATAATGGTTATTAATAATAACGATTTTTTTTATAACGGACTAACATGTGTTATACTCATATGATGACTAAACAATAGCAGGAAATACATTTAAAATACGATGTTAAACGACAACCATATACATCAATCAGTTGTGACATTCCCATATCCTTATCTGTGGTTTTGTATAAGCAGTTAATGATTTGCGAAATCATCGGAAATCTAGGGGAAGTGATTCTCGAAACTACAGGGGTCTATATATCAATGAATTTATCACTATGTTGTATAAAAGAAGAACAAGGGCCCTTTAAACTTGGTTCGTAGCAGCCCTTTATAAATGAGTTCTCAATGAGATGTATGTAGAACGATTAGCGATCTTTTTATACCATTCGGATTGAGGACACTTAATGATTCCTGTTTTTCCTGTATAAGAAAGAATTTCATCCAGAGAAACAACAGAAATGCAGTTGTATATTAAGGCACAGTAACAATTAAACAAAATGAACTGGATTAATGTCTCGCATTGGTTGTTTCGCTCTGGATTACTTGCAGAAAGTTGATACGTAGTCACTTTATGCATTATGACTTCAATTAAAATGCGGAGGTCTGTTACCATTGTGTCTCTCGAGCTAATAAAACAGAGCAACACCCGATTCGATTGACCTATATAAAACAGTATATTATAGCCACAAAACACCAGTCAGACTCAACAAATGCAATATATAAAAGATGGTTTCTTCCACATTTCTTCCACAAGAGCTTTTACGAACCATATTTAGCATAAACCGTTTAATGGCCCACAACAAACTATTTCGTTTGTTTCTATTTGTGATATTGTCCACTTCCCGATTCCCTGAGAACCTATCATAGCTTAGTCAGTCTAATAAACTCCGAACAAGGAAGTCTGTTTGTATAGATCATCTATTTCGGCTTTATTATGCCATCATCAGTTAAACATTTTCTCTTATTCTATGTTACTCAAAACTGATCTGTGAAACTACTGGCTTTTAGATATTCTTGTTATTTTAATTATAGATTGTATAGTATTGTTATTTAATTCTAAGGTTAGGGTACATCCAACCTAACACTGAGTATAGCACTTAAGGCGACGTCACATCTTACATGACTACTGTACTAGATAAACGGATGTCCAGACAACTATATATATCCATGATGACAGGCAATGGTATTATCATGTCAGGAACATTTCATCTTTAGGCTGAAATTTGGTTGAAATGCTGGATTAACTTATTTGACTCAGGTGTCAGTTATTCCCAATAACACCTCAGATTACCAGTTTGCGGTCTTTAAGAAAATAAAATGTCTTTTTACTTATTTTTTCAAAGCAGACATCACGATGTGTAAATAATTCATCCGTATGGAAAGTGCCAATAATTTAGTGTTAAATTTAGTGCTACATTCGATGTTGCCTATTAAAGAACAATCTATTGTAGTTTTAAGATTTAACCATTTTTGTCTTAACAATATCTAGCATCATCCAAACTTACACTAAATACCTCATTCACATAAATGATTAAAAACTTACACGATTTGACCCACTTCAGTGTGGGGGTATTTTGTGTTATTTTTTGATTTTTTGTTTTGATTGACACACCTGGGTTAAATCTTCCCTCTAGCGACGGTCAATTTCAACTGGTTTTATTGTATCGTCTGTCAAGTTAAATCAGTTTTCAATTTCCAACTGGCAAGAGACTGATTCTTTCTAATCGAATACGATCCATAGCTATAGGCTTGTTCATTTTATTTTTGCGTTTACAAAGACACAAAACCTCCTAGAAAGCACTAGTTAAACCCCGTTTCACAGCTTTGGCAGTTACATTTAAGCAAAGTTAAATAAATGCTTATCTTCACGAAATCGTTGCCTTGTGCCGAAAATGTGATGTGAAACCATAGACCAAAATATAAACAAAGCTATATAACTGTGTGAAATAAACAGTCTACATTCTTGCAGATTTCTCTCGCAGACGGAATTGTCGGACTGGTCTGGTATGCTAGTCAAATGGCTGGGGAGAAATATTCATCCAATCGCTGATCGTCGTTTATAATACTTCTTCTCTGTACTTGTTATTTGTACATCCTTGTTATAACGGGCCACTCGCAGTGGAAATGACACCCGGATTCCGTGCCGTTTTTGCCACCATGGGCACTGGAGCCCCGTGATATAAGTCAAATACTTATTAATTTCAACTGGTTTTATTATACCATCTGTCAAGTTAGATCAGTTTTCAATTCCATCTGTCAAGAGACTAATTCATTCTAATTGAATAAGATCCATAGGCTTGTTTGTTTTATATTTGCGTTGTTGATTTTTGGGGTTTTGTTGTTTTTTTTGTTGTTGCATATTCCGTTTAATATTTCCTTGTTGCTTTTGATACAGAATCCAATGCTACAAACTCTACATCTCTCTCAAAATACAATAGAAAAGGGTGTGATTTTGCAGAATTCAGTAATGGTATAGCCTGTATAAATAAAGCTAACCAAAGTCCAATTTCTCATTTAACTGGTAGAATAAATGATAGTCGCCAACGGTTTCGGGGACGATGGTCTTTCCTCTGATGAAGTCGACCTTGCTATTTTATTTCCGCGTGATCATAAGCGGAATCCTGTGACGGTCGAGGCATTAATATGAAGAGGTTTTTGTCCCGTCTTGGCTAAGGGTAAATTCTTTCCTGGAAGCAAACGGAACGAATTTGTTATATTCTACTCTTTCCAGTTATTTTGATTAATGCATTGTAATAATGTAGACACGCCATAGCCATTTAAATGGTCTTCAACGTTTTTGTAAAAGCTGTCACGTACAAAGGTACAAAGCCACCTAGAAAGCACTATAGTAAAGCCCCGTTTCACAGCTTTGGCAGTTACTTTTAAACAAAGTTAAGTTATTGTTATCTTCACAAAATCGTTGCCATGTGCCGAAAATGTTATGTCAAACCTCATGTATAGGCCTTAGGCAAACATGTAGACAAAGCTATATAACTGTGTGAAATAAACAGTCTAGATTCTTACAATCTTCTCTCGCAGACGAAATCGTCGGACTCGTCTGGTATGTTAATGTCAAATGACTGGGGAGAAACATTCATCCAATGGCTGATCGTCATTTATAATACTTCTCTTTACTTCATTTGTATATCCTTGTTATAACGGGACACTCACAATGGAAATGACTCGCAGATTCCTCGCGGTTTTTGCTTCCATTGGCACTGGATATAAGTCAAATACTTAAATACCAACACACCAATACAATTTTTTACAATAAATCAATGTTGTGTTTGTTTGAAATTCCGCTATAAAATAGTTAGTTTGTCATACTCGAAACTTAAACGGGTACCTTTCACCTGCAGAAAGCCGCATTTATTTGATATACTTCATCTAAGTAAGGCAAATACAAAAAAGCGCTTTTGCTATAAATATACCACCAGCACTAACTACCCTATAGTTTACTTTCTTGGATGAATAGGTCGTTTAAAATCTATATTTGGAAGCGAAAATTGCTTTTTAAATAGCTGTTAGTAACGATTTTAGGAAAACGTAAATATTAAAAACTGGGTTATCAGAAATTCACCGTTCCACAAATGTGTCGGTAAACTTGACCTAGAAAAAACAAGTATAAGACTATAAGAATTTATTATTAGATTAAAAATATATTCCACTGTTAATATTAATATGTAATGGCAGCTGTGAAGTTTCTGGAGAAAGTGAGACATGACTACTGGTATGCTTAACTCTATAGATGTATGAATCTGAAGTCAGGCTGACTATTTATCATGATAACTAATAAAAACGAACGTTGCGATGCCAGCCGCATGTTTGGTGTTTAGTAGTAGATTAACTTATTTATCCAGTTTGTGTTTAACGTCGTACGAACTTGTTATTTCACTTAAAAGATGACAGTCCGTTGCCGTTGTATATGGTTAAAACCCGTAAAGAAAACCACCCCGCGATCTCCACAGCGACCTAATAACTTTCCTGGCGTAAGTAAGGTCGACAAGACTATTCGAACCTGTATCGGATAAAGTGAAGGGATTCAGAAGTCCGGCAGCGGATCAACGGCGCCTAAATAAGCTACTTAATAGTAGGCCTATAGAAAGCACAAGCAATCTTTTCCCGGCTCTATACGTTTCTTTCCTGTGGCATAGTTTTAAGAACGTATCATTTAAACGATATCATTTTTTTAAATCTGAAAATGCATTAATACATTTAACTATATAGATTGACAATCACTCCAACAATAACATGAACAGAGTTATGTCTACAAACCGCAACAGTTATCTCAATATAAAAAATAATTTAACGTCTGACAGCTTCTTCGTCAAACGTGACAGATATGTGTTCAAAATAGACACGAAACGACTTTGCCTATAACTATCAAGCTCTGTGTAATCACATAGCTGATGTTATTATAGGTTAAACAGTTTTACGATGCCAAAAATCTCGTTAAACTAACTAAATAGATGTCATTTTCATTTTCTATAAATTCATGTTTCCAGATTTCACGAAACGCTGAAGAAACAGATTCGGCTTTCCAAAAGGTTTTAGATTTGTATGAAGAAAAATAACTCTTGTGTAGATTTAACCTCGTGATATCGGGTGATATTTAGAAGCAAATCTACATAACACATCGGTAAGTAGTACTTGAGTGTCCAAAATCTCGACTTTTGTAGGCCTATTTTGTCGTAAGTCAGAATTACTTTGCGACATGTTATATTCGTTCAATAAATGACCAGCTAATCTGAACGGACAAGCTTCGGTGCCTTGTGTCCATTTAGTTTTCCAATTTATTGATGCTTGGTATGTATTTTACCGTACCAACCGAAAGTGATGCTATTTTTAGTTCAAAATAAGTAGTATAGATTTTACCACTTCATGCATTTATATACCAGTTGACTGAAATGGACCAATTCGTACCTCGAAAATCAGATAAGAGCATTTACTTCCGCTTAGATTTTGTACCCAAATAAGCTACTTTCTGAAAACTGTAGAATTGACACGGAAACGGCCAATGGTACTGTGAGGCTAAAAATAAGCACATTTTCACATTGATCACATGATTGCTTATATACCTAGGCTAATTCCTACGACTGAGCTGGCGTACCACCTATAGGAAACTCAAAGCATGTGCGACATCGTATGTCATGGAATTGGTGCTATAACTTGCGTTGTACAGGTGCCACTGTCTTGTATAGGACAGGGGTTCGGGTATGAATAACAGACACAATCCCACAAAAAACATCGAACATACGCACCACTTCTCGGACAAGCTATACTTTTTCACATACGACGGTCTTAGTGACGAGTCCGTATAAATGACTAGCTTCATCGATTTATGGAATAAAGACAAAAAATACCTATTAAGTATATACGGCATAAAACATCAATCAAAAAAGCAAACAATGATTTATTTATTTGATTGGTGTTAAAAGTGGTATAGTCAGGAATGCACAACTGACACAACCAAAATCCATTGTAAAGCAGAAGTAATTGAGAGAAAACATATTTTAAGAAGTAATTTTGTTTCTAGATAGTTAAGTGAGATAACGTCATCCCTAAGAGTTAGTTTTAGAGCATCAGTTTTACTGATTAGTTAAACGAAAGATGAAATATACAAACACGGACAGTTGGTATGTAGGTGTTGTGAGGGGTACATTTTTTGCTACGAATCTCCTGTTTTTAACTTCTTTCGCTTTGACTTTAACATCCATCTCTAGTCCTCTAATCTAAAAATTGGCCTTGCAATTGGCCATTCAGATACATACTTTGTGTCATGCGGATAACGCCTGTAACGTTTTTCTTCAGAACAAAGTCAAGTAATACCATTATCTCTTATTGAGAATAACATTTAGTTGATATTTATTAACTTTTGCCCAAAAACTGACCACCTCAGTTTAAACTCTCAATCATTTGTGTATATTCCTCGCTATACGTCACAAACAAGATGGCCAACGACGACTCTTTTTAAACACAACTCTTTTAACACTTTCCTCGAAGTCAGAAAGCTTTGGTAGTTATCTAGTCCGTCTTTTGTGGAGATATTTATGTCTGAATATGGTGGATGAATTAAACAACATCGTTGCAGACCACATCCACTGTCCACTCTCTGACGTATACATATGTTCCAAACCATACACGTATTTGGTATATAGAATGGGGAATTTTGCCATTTCTCTGACGGTGGAGATAGTTACCTTCGAAAGCTTAGAAATATATTTCTACATTATGTATCAAGTATTTTGTTGTCGCTCTTTCTCCTGCACGTGTCTTTGTATTCTCTACTAATTTTCTAGAATGCTGTTGTATTTAATATTTGTAAAAACTGGCTGGTTTCAGAACTAAATAATTCAAAAGAGATGGAAAAGGTTGAAAATAAAAATTGTTAACCAGTATTTTTTATTTTTTTTTTTCATCACTTTTTAATGTGGAGAGTGTTATATTTACCAAAGTGACGAATTTATTGTGGGTTGTTAAATTTGTTTTTGGCATAAAATGTCGGCTTAAAATGAAATGTCGACCAATTGTTTTACCCGCTTAACTGCATCGGTTGTGGAGGGTAGGCTTACTGTGCTACGTTGGGAGATTAGATTTATATCAGTGACATAACACGCAAATAATGTCATATTCAGTCGTGATTATGCTGTAAATTCAATTTCTTAGTCTAGCCGATTATATAATATAATAATAAATTAAGTCGCCCACAACGTGAACCATTAGGGAACTACCTTCCAGATCTTACCTGACCTGTCAAACACGGCTTTCAGACAATTACCTCTGACATATAAATGAATAATCCAAGATCTCAAATCCACCCGATTTTTCAATGAACCGCAACTGTTTGCTAACACATATATGAAATTGTTATAATCGATGATTATCAAAATATAACGTGATCAAAAGCAGCTTTATCCTTCGTGGGATTTATTTTTGTGTGTTTTCTTTGTTTTGCTTGTTGGGTTAGGGTTTTATTGCTTACGTCCACCCACCTACTGCAGGAATTTCTAATTGATACGTTTTTGGATTTCATAGATAAAAATCTCACAACTTCAACACCTATCGATGGTTTGACCACTAACTGACAATGGTTCTTCGCATCATTTATTTTTCACCCTCAACCATATTCCACTTGCCAGCCGACTTGGCATTAACTTTGTTTTACGGAAAACCGACAGTTTATACTGTATAAGGTAAATGGAAAAGTGAAGGTGTCGGTTTCCTTGTCAAGTCATTCAGAATGGGGTGTAACTGATCAGATCACGAGGTCGAACTTTAGAATATCCTACAAATCGAATAATAAAGTCATCCACATCTTCATCAACACACGCCGTTCTCTACGCACATGCCAACTTCAGCCACTGAACGTGTTAGTTGTGTCTGCGACAGGTGGCACTGTAATTGACACTTGAAATAAACAACCTGCCAATCAGATGCATTTCCTCCCGGAACTTCTGTTAATGTACGCTTCGCTTCACGCATTCCTATATGTTTCGACGCAATAAGCTATTTCGGTTTAAAATATATATATTAATAGTTTGTAAACAAACTTAAGCCACAAAAATAACTGCAACGATCGTATTGCGAAGGTGGCTGTATTCAACATTACACATACATTGTATAGGCCTACTTCTCTAGAAGAAAAACCAATTGCCCCTATATATGTTTTATAGTTATATATATTTGAATGTACAAGACGGACATCATCGAAAGGGTCGTGATAACTCATTTTGACAATCACGCTCTTCTGGCGGGACTTATCTTCATGCATGTCAACATGTAAACCTCACAGAGCCCATGTGATAGCACACGTCTTGCCGGGCAACGCCATAATTGTTGTCAATAAACCTAATAGTTTTCAAATGGGTATGGTTCGTTGAACCCCACATGAACCACTGATCCGTTTAAGAGACACGATTTACATATAACCTTCCAGCAACTTGGCCATAACGGAATACACATTTGTTATTTTCTACAAATGGGGATGGCGCTTGAGTTCTCCCATGTGTATAAATAAACATCCTATCTGAAGAGTTTAATTCCAATTGAGCTGACAGGATCTGACAGAGTCCATATTTATCTATAAACAGGTCGAGACCGAAATTGT
>JAVFBZ010005064.1:0-30951 GCA_032466195.1 Katharina tunicata
AGAATATGGTGTGATTTTAATGGTTTTATCTCCCCTAAAGTGCATTTAATGGCCAAAAATCTAAAATGCTAATCGTTAATTCTCTGCAAAAATACCTTTTTCGGAACCAATCCATTATTTTTAGGCCTTCGTCCTTGAATTAGGAACTGTTTTGAGGAGATCTGTTTGAGAAGAACAATAGATCAGGAATTACTTATATGAACTCACTCGAACAGCTTCAGCCGTCATGGACATGGTTTTAAATAATACAAATATACAGACATAAAGAATGTGTTATATTTTCTTTGGTTGTGACAACACTCTGGATGTTACATAGTCAATTAACTTAACAAATGTGTTTGAATACAAGCAAAAATATGCGCAACACGACAGTAAAGGAATATTAGCAACACGACGGCAAAGAAAAATTAGCGACACATCAGCAATGAGCACTAAGTAACTCGGCAGCACAGAGAAACATAACAGATCAAATGGATTTGTTGCGGCGTAGTATAAATTTCAGCTATTAAGACATACGAAGATATGACTATGATAAATCTGTCGTAATAACAAAGGTCAAATCCTACCTTTTGCCAAACGGATTCGTAGACACCCGTGTGTTGGACTATCCCAATGAGGAATTAGCGTTGACTGATTCGTGTGTGTGATTCATAGGGTTTTAAAGAACGAATTATTACGATCTTCCCGATCAGACGACTAGCCCAGTCAGCATGACGTGCTCTTGGAGATGATCAACTCAGTCAGTATAACGTGCTCTTGGAGATGATCAACCCAGTCAGCATAACGTGCTCTTGGAGATGATCAACTCAGTCAGTATAACGTGCTCTTGGAGATGATCAACCCAGTCAGCGTAACGTGCTCTTGAAGATGATCAACCCAGTCAGCATGACGTGCTCTTGAAGATGATCAACTCAGTCAGCATAACGTGCTCTTGAAGATGACCAACCCAGTCAGCATGACGTGCTCTTGGAGATGATCAAACTCAGTCAGCACGACACTGGAACACATTAACTCAGTCAATTACATTTTTTGTATATGTAAATTGCAAGGACAATGAAAAAAAAGAGCAAAGGTCACAAAACACAACTGCAACGAAAGTATATTAGTCCACCGTGAAGAAAAAGAATGGTCATCAAATCGCTATAGGAACGACCCCGGATTAAAGCCTAGTAGCAAGCTGTCTGAAATTGTGATGAATAATACAAACGGGAGCATAGTTAAGAAAACTGCAGACGTTGTCAGCCTGTTGCAACCTCTAATTTAATAAAAAAAAACATCCCTTAGTGTAATACTTTTATGATCCCTACTTTTCTATTCAGAAACCACTTATAAACGCCTTCAGATAAAAAATATATATGCCAAATAAATTTCTCAAAGTTTCTAAGTCTATTACAAATTAGTTGTATAGGTGCACAAGCGGAATCAACCAATAATGTAATCGTTGTGAGGCCTAACTATGACCTCTTTCAACTAAAATCCTCCACATACGTCTTCTAACAAAGAAAAATGTGAACATTGCTTCGAAATTGTTTTCTGACTTTGGCATTTTTCTTAAAAATCAACTACATTGCCTATGTTGAACCTTAGATATTTGGATGACATATTTATCCTCTGACAGAGATTACCCAAATATCTTCATTCTGGTTCCAAGAGGATATTCTCCGTTACTTACCTCAGTTAACTGACAGTTATAATGTAGGCCATGCATACCAGATAGGATTGTTTTCGTGGCTGAACTGCGGTGTCGGGTCTTTCTGGTTTCCCTCCTTGACAACGCCAAGTTGCCATATGAGTGAAATATGAGTACATGTAAGAACGACGTTAAACATTAATCGATCTGGCAACGATTCCAAAGAAACAGTAGTAGACTTTGTTGAGGCAGTAGTTGTAATCTTCTTTTCAAGAAATGTCCAGCATATGCTGCTTGTACGTTGTTTGAAAAATATGTTTTGACTGGCATGGAAATCTTGAAACTAAATTGTTTGAAAAAAAAGTGGTCGATAAGCTACAACTGCCCTTAACAAAAAAACTCCTGTCATCTCTTTGCTTGTCTTTTGTGGATGACGCTAACCACAAAGTTTCTTCTCCAGACGGATTTATTAAATTTTGAAAACTGATGTAAAGATTGTCCACTTTGTCTAAATGTTGACATCTACCATTTAGTTACATATACGAACGAGTCCAATAAGTTAACTTTTGAATACAGCTTAAATGACAAACACATCTCGAGGCAACATTCTGTTAAAGATCTTGGAGTTTGGTTGTTCTCAAAACTAAGCTATGAACTACACATAACTAGAACTGTCAGTAGAGCATTGCAGCTGGTTGGCTTTTTAAAACGCAATTACAAAGGGTTAAAGCGTAGTAAGCCGGTTATTTTAATGTACAAAATCTTAGTAAAAAGATCCTTGAATATTGTGCCAGTGTTTGGGCGCCTTGGCTAACAACAAACATTGACAAAATTGAAAAGACCCAAAGATAATTTGTACATTTTCTTTATTTTCATTTCTGGAATGATTTTGATGATCAGAATTATGTACATTTTTTTCACAAGCTTACGCCTCTGGACGAAATATATCAGACTGATGACGTTATGTAAAATAATTCAGGGATACATTAATTGTACCCAGCTTCTATGTGAAATGTGTCTTAACGTTCTACTACGTCGTCTGGGAAACCCATGTGTATTTAAACCATCACAATCACGAATAAATATTCATAATTATAGTTTTTTTTAACCAAACTCTCAAAATATGTGTAATGAGCTGAATTGTGTCGATACGTCTTTAGACAATTTTCTCTCCATTAACACTTTTAAACCAATCTAAAAAACATTTTATGATAAATTTTCCTAATGATTAAATGTTTTATATGCAAATATATGCTGATCGATTAATAAGATTGTTTTGCTTCAATGTTTGATGTATATAGCATATCTATGAAATGATTTACTGTGATTTATTATAATATTTTATTGACACATCATTATTATTTTCAATATGTTTCTGTACTTTATAATGTCTGCATGTTTTTATATGTGTTTTTTTTTTATCATTCTAAATTTCTGTTTATCTATATAATAATTGTTATCTGCCCATAAGTGGGCCCTTGCGGTCTGATGGTTGAGTTCAATAAAAATATAAAATTAAGAACTGAGGTAATAATTGACCTTAGTTTAAATAATTAACAAAATAGCACCTTTTTGGGCGGCATATATTAACATTCATGACTTCCTTGACTCCAATTATTATCTTGAATAAAACGGTGCATATTCAGATTCGGCACAAACGCTGAAAACGTTGATTCTTCAAAACCCAAAACTAACATGAGCATTTTATGTTATAATTGAGTTTTAATCACATCGCAGATTAAATCTAAACATTTTAAGAAAAACAGTGAACGTCAGTTATAAGATTTTATTGACAACTGTATACCATCAGGATTAGACGTATCAAAAGTTAACACACTTTCTTCCAAATCCTATTTTACACCGCAATGATTCGGCTTTTTTGTTAGAGTAGTTCTCATTTTGATAGAAGCTGTAATTAACAAAGTAACACATATTACAGGATTAACATCAAATTTTATTTGAAAGAATAACAGGTTGTGTTAAATATTTCAATAGATGATGTATTACGAATGTGAGTTGATATTATCCACAGGTGTCAGGTATACGGACTAAGACTCACTGTCAAGGTGTGATTGTTTAAGCTGTGTACTCTTTGGCCCGGTCAGGAGTGCCACTTTTAGTGATAATTGATTTGGAACTGACTTTACCCTATACAATTGCTCACAATCGTATTTGTATAGATATTTACCCGAGACGATTACATAAGAGAGCTGAGGGGAATTGCACCTCGAGATACCTTATAGTTATAGTATTATTATTGTGCTTGACCACGTACACAATGAAGTTGTTGAGATGGCTACGAAAACGAACCCTGACACAAGTGAAAAAGCAGAAAAAATCCTCATCGAAACCTTCAGGGAGAAATCCAGAACAAGTCTTCATTTCTGTTGTCCAATTAGAATCTGAGTTACGGTCTGATCTGAGACGAACGAAAAATGATTCCTTACCACACAAAAGACTTCGTTCTGTGTTTGGAACACCTCATATTGATAATCCTGATCTGGAAGAATCTTTACACGTGTATAAAGATATTAAGCTTGATGAAGGAAGCGATGAAAGCATACCCCCCGGTTACCTGACAGAACATCCAACATCCATTTCTGATTGTAAAACTCTACCCGAAACCCCGAACAGATATCTTCAGATGGGATTTGTTGAAAAAGACATGGTTTCTTAAAACGCCAGAACTGAAAATGTTGAAAACACCAGTGGACACACAATTAATATCAGACTTTGATACTGTCCTGTTTCAAAATGAAAACATGTACACGTCTGAAGAATATGTCTTCACACCCGAGAAAAGATCAACCAATAGAGGAACAAAACGGAAGAGCATTGACCATATTTATCAAAATGAGGACACCATTAATTATAATTCGACACAGAGAGACATACATAGTGGAGTTGAGATAAAACTGGTACAAGAACTCGGAGAACAGAAACTCGAGGGAAAGCCATATAGAAAAAGACGAAAGCAACAACATGATTACACATATCGAATCAACTCACGGGTGTTGTACAAAAAGTGTAAATGCAATTATACCTCCTATAGATGTACGTAAACCACCAGCTTCGCACCTGTATTGTTCAGGTAATAAGATGCTTTCAGATTTGATCAGATTAAATAACGATCAACGAATGGTCGGAACCATCTGAAGAAAGATAATGACATTTTGGTTGCTTGTTATTTACGGTCGTATTAATGCTTTAAAGTGCTCTTTATGTAAATAAAAAAATTCCGGTTGTTAAATTTAATTTTATTCGTCGCTGTTTTTGTTTACATATAGCTTTGATAGAATTTCAGTCAGATCTCTCTCGATATATTTTAAATAATAGATTTGAGTGGATATATATTGTCTTGTATGTGGAGACTGTTCCATGCAATGTTTTTATGTTCATACATGTAGCCATTCCGCACAGAGCAGAACTCTCATAAATATGTGTGTATTGATGCACGTGTTTTGATGCACGTGTATTGATGCCAGATGTAAACAGTTTATATATAAAGCGGCCTACGCTTTGAATTGTTGCTTGTATTGATATTATATGCAGAATTGTCAAAGTGGGCTGGCCAGTTTGCTTTGTATTGACAAATACTCCCAGTCTGGTCCACTTTATATATTTTGTCAAGGGTAATCACACTGGCACAGGGATATCGGCTAATTAAAGTCGATAAATTATCTCATGTTCTAGATCAATTCTCAGAGACAAGTTTCTAGATAGACCTGAATCTCGAGTTGTTTTGGATAACCTAACGGTGCATCTCGAGAAAAGGAAATACATGTAACATGTAAATTGTGGAGATAAATATGTGGCGAATATGTAACACACACAGATATTAGGTATGGGTTAAAATAAATACAACCTGAAAATCGTTTAGAGTTCGGAGTAAACCCATTAGTCCACCAAATGAAGATGAGGGCAGTTAAAGGTTATCTGGTACGGAAGGGAGTGTTGTTTTCACCAAGAGGTCGTTGAAAGATTTGTTCTTCTTGTACGCTATGATAGGTCTCTGTGAAAGAGGTTTAGCCATTTTCGGTAAAATGTTATGATAATTCTGTATTAGGAGACTTGCAAACCTGGTGCTAGGCTGGTCATATTGTAGTACAAAAGGAATATTGTCCTGATTACTCCATGGTACTATATAAACTCAGGAGATCAACTATTTGTATAGTACATTAAAGGAATGTTTTCAGTCCTTTCAAATTGGTTGCCATTTTTTGCATTATTGTATTGTGTATTCCTGATAGCTGTATTTACATTAGATGCTTTAAGCCTGTCCTTGTCTGCAAGACATTTGATTGCTATTTCCTAAGAGGGAATGTATATTTATGAATGTAAACTTGAGATTGATACACACACTGCTCGTATATATTTTGTCTGGATTCGTAGACAGAGGTAATTGGCTAGGTCTTTGCTGGGTACACTTTCCACTTGCCCCGAACTGCGCCCTTCTTATTCATTCTGTTTCCAGCATGCATGGTAAGGGTACCATAGAAGACTCAACATATTTCTTCTGAACCGACTCCACCCAAAGGAGGCACCAATCAGAAACCAGAACATAGACAGATGATTTGTGAAGTATGGTTGGAACCAGTGTCCGTTAAAACCATATAACCATAAACAATTGTGCTGTAAACGGTCGTGGTCGACAGTGATTAACATAAACTTAATCTTGGCAGTATCTCAGATAAACATTTTATCTGAGTTTAAATCACACCGTAGAAACATCTCAGACAATTACAGTAATAATTTGACATTCATTTGCATTAGTATTGTGTTAGTGATCAACATATTTCCAAATTTTAAAATGAATAATTTTCACTAAATCAGTTTTGAGGCTTCTAGCATGATTCTTCTTCAAACCGAGTAAGATCTGACACTGCGAAAGTTTGTCCATGTGTTCCATACTACATTATTACTTTTAAACAGGTAGGTATAAATGAACCATCTAAACACAAAAGATATAAATTAAACCAGAACAGTTACGTTTAGGTGTAAGATATTGTAGATTACACTAGTAAAAACGCCCACAATTTAGTGAAAATTGCTGCTTGTTATATTTCACATGTCTGCCTAACGGTTTCAATCAAACATCAGAGGTACACAGTTGATATCAGAGAAGTTCATTGAGTGGTGTTGAATCAAGCGGGGAAAATATATTGAACATATATATATTGAAGGTGTGTGAAGACAGCTGTGGGTCACCTCTAATCACACCTAACTAAATACCTGGTAGAAACGACTCCTATAACAAAACACTGCATCGAAGCTAATCCCCGGATTATAGAAACCTGTAAGCCGTCCAAGTTACAATTGATATGATGTTATGACTGTTATGGTGTTAGTTTCCCGACTTATAATTGTACTGCGTCTTCCTTCTTCTCACACCTTTACAAGTATTTAAAGGGACGATATACAGATACATGTTACTTTACTCTTCAACAAGGCATAACTTAGAGAGTTTCTGATGTAGACTTTAATAGTTAAGTAAATACGGCATCACAACTCTCAAGAGACTGTTTGTTATGAAATAATTTGTAAGTATTTTGACAGGAACAATTATAGTGTAAGTCACCGTACAATATATTGGAGGAATGTCGTAGTAAACAGACAAAAACAACTAGTAGCAGTGGACGATAGTGTGATGTCCATTACATACCAGACTGATCATCAGATTTAACTGTGCTTTACTATGTTATGTCACCATGTGTCATGCCAATAACTTAGATTGACTACATTGTTTGTTATTTAATGCCCATCTACACACACACTATGTGTGCTCTGTAAACCGTGAACCACGTGTGAAACGAAAGACAATATAACCTACCTTGGGACAATAGGAAAAGCCAACTAAACATGACAAATGGAAATAAATCTGTTTTCTTAATAATAGTACATAAATTAAAGTTTTCCGACCTTTTTTGTAGATCCCTTCTTTGAACTGTACTAGAATGATGAGGTGGTTAAGAAAATGTTGTCAATGGAAGAAGAGTGGAAAGAGAAAACGCGATGTAGATATATACCAATGTGACAAGGACGGAAGCCACCACATTTACGAGGAAATACCGGACTTGATCCCTCGCCTTCTAGACGAGGACAGGGTCGTAAGGACGAGTCTACAGGATAGTGAATGTTCTAATAAATATCAAGTCAACGTGAATGAAGTGCGTTTCGACCAATGTGTAACTAACGCGATCGAAAACAGCATGAAATGCCATTCGCAAAAGGATATACCAAACATAGAGACAAGCAAATATATCTCGCATCGTAAACAGGACAATGCATTAGATGATTACGATCATTTGTTCTCTAGTACAGCCGTTCACAAACTGTCAGGTGGTGAATCAACACGGTATTGTGAAAGGAAGTACGATCTAGCAAATAATATCAATTATGCACCAACGAAGAGAATCCGGACGTCAAAAATGAATCAAAATGTAAATAATGATTCTTCAAACACAAGCTTATGTGGTGAACAAAATAACAAGTCAATAAATAAAACAAACGTCCTTCATGGTTCTGTAGGTACTAATTCAAATTATGGTCAAATATCTTTGGAGGAATCTATTACGACAGTGTCCTCAATATTCTCTCAAGCGTCGACTTCCTCAGATGTGTTTGCGATTACTGGGCGTATCGACGATTTATATGTTACTAATTTACCTTGGACTGTTACAAAACCAGAACTGCGTTGTAGTCCAAAGAAAATGGAAGGTGACTTGTGCATTACGTCTGGACGAAATTCATATCTGTCAAATAGAATGCTTACTGATTTAATTTTAAGGAACTTTGACAGACAAATGTTGATGTTTTAAAAGTGTTATATAACAAAATATCTCCCAATTCTTATTCTGCTGACTTAAATTCGTTATGCTCTCCAAACCGAAATAAATCTAAATATTTTCATATGTAACGTTGTCCTGTTAACTTGTTTGTTAGTTACACAGCTTATTTTGACTTGTTTCACTATCATTCGCGTAAAATATTTTTATTGAGTTTTAATTTATACGTGCGAGAAATTTTATAGAATTTAAACAATACGGAGAGGACTTCTGGTATTACCCATCTACTGACATGTAAGGTTATTTCCAGGCCAAACCTCCTAGAGCACATTACATTGTCGTTTTGATTTATTGTAACAGGAACAAATACCATCGGGAATATTAACTATCAAAATAAAGAAAGTGTTGTTTGTGGAGACTGTTCCAGGTTTACGTGTTGGTATTGAGAGTAGGGATCATATCTTTGGAAAATGCGATTATAAAACTCAACAAATAGATGACAGCCAATGAGGTTATGTACATCAGGGTCGTATGTTCCCGTTTGTGTTCTAAGATAAACTTAGACTTAGGCATATTAATGCAAAACCAAAGATAGAATTTGTCCAAAAGACCTACACGAGAAAATTTTATTATGAACATCGAATTATTTAATTATCGGCCTTTCAACCTGTTGTGACTATGTCACATCCCAGTGAACTCGAGTCAATACATAGTTAAATATGGAAGATAACTGTGAGGTTTATTGGAAGAAGTTCTGTGACTATCTTGTTTCCAATTTTATCTTAAAACACCCTTTAGACATTCAGATATCAACTTTCGCAAAGTTTTAAAAAATACAGTAGAAAAGCATTTCCGTATATACGACGTCGGTTTTTTGAAACCGCTTCAATTATTTATTATTATTATATTAATGTATTCACCAACATGGGAAAAAGTTCTGTTTATTTTTCAATTTGATAGATTTGCTGGTCCTGTCGAAATGCCATGTGGTTTCGTTTCTGGTTCTGTTTACCAAAGTCCAGGGTTCGCATCGCCATTGGAGGTAAATATTGGCTCTCATTTGTATAATCTGTCTTAAACTTAACAATGGGGACAATATATCGTATAAAGAGACGCTGTGATCTTTTCCCCTGGTAGGGTAAGGGCCTCAAGCATTAAAAAGAGTGGTATTTTCCGCTGGTATTAATTGTTTATCGCATATCCGTGAAGGTGTTAATTAAAACAGTGATGCACCGTTGCAATCAGATAGCTTCAAGGAATGGTGTCGAATCAAACGCAGGCAATATAATGAATATGGGTATGCGAGAAATTCACACCGAAATCACACGGAGCTAAAAATACACAGACGTAAAGGAAACAAGGACAAGCTAAATCCCTTATAATCCATGGATTATAGAAACCTATATGCCTAATGTGTAAGGCCTAATTAGATTATCCACTGATAATTTTATTGTAGAGTTTTGTCCAAGTTCAAGTTCAACTTTATTACACCCAGACCAGTTTTACTGGTGTATGGGGAAACAATAGTAATACAATAATAAATATATAGATTTAAATACATTTTGTATAATGCATTTAGTGTAACACAATCTTTGCAAAAAATCTTTAGGCGGGCAGAAAAAGGCCACAATCAAAACAACACGTTGCAGCTGTGGAAATGTAAACGGGTAAGATGCAGATTCTTTATACTTCATCCTATGGACAGATGAGTAGATATATTAACAGGTGGTAGATATTGAAACCGACTGGTACAATAAAGTAAATGTTACGTCATCATTCTTAAAGGGTAATTCGTTTAAAGGAGACACTAACTGGTTTATGCGCAAACTGTGGAAAAGGAACAAGTGAACTATATTGTAAAATACCACCCACGCGTAACTCTCTAACAATGTATAGTTTGCTCAGTTATTTTACATTGTGCAATGTCAATCAGTTTATTTAATGTCCACCCACTCTGTGTGCCATGTGAACTGAAAGACGCGTGTCAGACTCAGGCTGTTTCCATACAGGACCCTGATAACAATAACACCAGTGAACCAAAACAGAACAAAATGGGAGGGTCTTATCGTTCGGGTTTCCAGTCTTTAATTTATAGAACATTAAGGTGGGTATATGACGTTGTCGACAAAAGTAAACCAGGCAGAGAGTAAATTCGGCGTTTCAGAAGTACATCAATTTCTGTTTTTTCTGTACTACAAAAATATAGATTGGGAAAAGAATGAAACCTTGGCGAATCATAGACATAATCTTCCTCTCGATAAAACTGGTTAAAATATGTGTCCAAAATCTCTGGAGGAATCTTTTACCATGGTGTCCTCAATATCCTCTGACGAGTCATCTTTCTTGTAGTAGATTTTTAGAATTTCCACTTTTATGGGTAAAACTATGAAAACCTGTCAATGTTAACTAAGATACATTGACAGGTTTTTAAAGCTCTACCTTTTAAAAGGAAAATGGCCGCTGCTGTCAATTTCTAAAGAAATATTTAGCTACACGGCTTAACTTCAATCATGAGAGTAATTTCTAAGCTATTGGATTAAAATAGTTGTAACTTTCACGTGGGAACTTTCTATGAACCATTGAACACCAATGTGATTATTATACCCAAAACAAAATCAATATAACTAAATACATTATTTACAATACTTTGTAGAACTAAATATAAACCCCAAACTTAAGGGATTCCAGTTATGTGCTATTGCCGAGTATAACTCTTATTTAAAGGATTTAATTTGAACTGCCTACATTTTGGTTTGAACATGCACCGGTAAATGTGGTTAACTAAATAAGTGCTTAATGTTATCTTGACTGTCATTAAATTGCACTTTAGTGATGACGCGTCATCGTATAAGTGAAATAATGTAAAAAAACACGACCACTGTTATTTGACCCGATTTTACTATTTTCCTTGTTTAATTTGTAAGACATATGCCCGTATTTTATTGCGTCCAAACACAGTTTAACATAGAACCAGCTATATATTTGGAATATCATCTACTGACGGCAGAGGTTCAAAAACACAATGACTTGAACATTATAGTTTATGAGAAACTATTATCTCTGTATACATAGCAGTGTATTTACCTGATTTCGGTTTTATTTGTATGTATTCATTAAATACAGTTCGAATTAAAACAGCAATCCTCGTCAATAAGAGCTATACTGTATTGTTCTTGTGTGGTCTGGGATAAAAACATAAAATAATAAAATAATTTTGATTTTTTTAAGAAAATCTTTTATGACAGTTAAACTTTATAGGTTTTCTTGATAGATTTTATGAACTGTGTTTTCTCGTTTCGCCTAATTCACACCTCAGAAAATCACTTCACTGCCATTTTGGGGCATAACAAACACTAACATGAGGGAGTCGCTGCATGGAGATTGGATGCGCCCCTGTCTCACATAGACTGACTTTGACGTATGATTCCAAGCTGCAGTCAGAACGGTATTACCAGATATCAATTTGAAGGGCTGTTTTTTCACCCTATTTTAGAAATACACAAAATTGGATTGAAGTAATACACAAAAGCATGGATTATAATCGTTATGTCGAGATGACGGGTGACGATATTCGATCTCTGGTGTGATGAGCTGCAGTAAATGATGTTTAGTTGAAAGTTTAGTACCCTGCGGCCACTGAGAGTACTAGATTTATGGACTACGTTATATACATTTTTTATAGAAAATATAGAAAACTAGAGATTCCAGTTACAATATCGAGTTGATGAGCTTCCATACAATAATGAGCTTCCATACAATAGAGCCGAGAGATGTGAAACCATAGTGTTTCTTAATTATTTCTTACATTTTGGTCAGTGATATGCCTGTGTCTACTTTTTAAAATTAACTATTAAAATAAAACTCCTCTTTTGCATGTAAAATATCTTGTTGTGAATTTAGGCTCGTCACTTACGAACTGTTTCCCGTTATTTACCTTTCTAATCACACATAATTAACCTTAATTATCTCTCTATTGTTGTAAGTTTGTACCCTTTTGCAAATCAGGGTTTAATACCGGTACACCTATACAAGCCAAAATGTACAATATGACAAATTAGGGGAAACGAGACCAAACCTAATGAACAGTATGGCTTAGAAAGAGAATTCCCAGAAAGGAAAACACAACTGGTGACGAACGTACTAGTTGGTGTATTAATGGAAAAATTGCCCCCTTGCCAAATGAGATTTCTACCAATAATTTATCAGTGTATTCGAGTCTATCAAGTGTTATTTAATTGTTCATTTGTAATGTGCTGTGCATGTTACGTGTATATTGCAGTGGTTATCGTATTGGCATCTGCTGTGTGAATCACTGTATTGATGCAACTCTTTGATGAAGATGACCACAATAT
Organism: Katharina tunicata; assembly: GCA_032466195.1. NCBI lineage: Eukaryota > Metazoa > Mollusca > Polyplacophora > Chitonida > Mopaliidae > Katharina > Katharina tunicata. The sequence goes on from JAVFBZ010005064.1 coordinate 12,768, forward strand.
GTCCTTTCTCCATCAAGCTTATATAATTGTGTTTAAGTACTATCTCATGAACACATTGTGGCCATAAAAGTGTAACATTGAAACTTGCCCATATATAATATATGTGAACCAATGAACTCCATTGATATCAGAGACACCATACGGCATTCGGAATAATCAGTAAGTAAGTAGACAAGGATACCGTTTTAGGGTCTGATTATGAGTCCTGTTGGTATGTCTCATTGTACTGGGTTAAGTGTTCATCATTTCCAGCATAATATTTGCAATAAACCATGTGTATTTATTAGAGCAGTTGAAAACACCTGAAATACACAAATCCAAGAAAACCCGTCAGTAGAGCTTTGGAGTGCGAATAAAACAGAAATCCATAAAACATTCAGATTGCAGCATACTCAACCATTCATTTTCTGGTGGACTGATAATGTTTAACGTATCTTTGTTAAGGCTGTTACTAAAAACAGAGCTATTAAAAACAGAGACATTATCATGGGTATAAGGGTGTGGAAGAAATTCACACCCAATCACCTGTAGTTAAGCCCTAATTACACCTTTCTAAATGCCCAGGTAATAACAATCGATATTAACCAACAGGTTTAATCTGCCTTTATCCACGGGTAATAGAAACCTGTAATCCTTTCAGGTCATAGCTGAATATTGAATATTTGAATATTTATTAAGGCTTAGACAATTATGTCTTTCGCCACAAAAAAGAATGTACATGAACATTTTGTGGTGTTAGATTGTGGGATTATCGACTTCCTTGCATTCCTATCAACTTTAGTATATTAGATTATAGAATACTATTATACCATTATAAAATACTACCAACATCTTGTCCTTAATTATACTTGACTGTGCTTTACTCTGTTATGTTACCACGTGTCATGCCAATAACTTAGATTGATTTAATGCCCGCCTACACACTATAAGTGCTCTGTAAACCGTGAACCAGATGTCAAGCTCGGGCTATTTAACTTGTCCGACACCGATGAAAAGAACATTAGCTAATCAGTACATAGCAAGGAGAGAGGGTCTGTGCATTTTAAAAGTAACCCTTAACGTCCCTAACTTACTTTGCAGATCGTTTCGTCAACTTCTGCCAATATGTTTAGATGGTTAAGTAAGCGTTGTCATCGGAAGAGGAACAGAAAGAGAAATCACGACAAAGAATTATCACCATGTCACAGAGAAGGAGCTTACCACATTTACGAAGAAATACCCGACCTCATTCCACACAGAAAGGCAAAGACAACAATCTTACAGAACAACGAAGGTTTTCATAAATATTCATCTAACCTAGATGATGCTTTTCCAGATAAATGTGTAACAAGTTCGACGGAGAGCGACGTAAAGTGTCATTTATTGACGGAGGTACCAACGCCACAGTTAAATCAGTGTAAGGCATATCCTAAAAATACAAACTGGAAGCACTGCGACACATTAGACGATTACGATCATTTGCTGAAGTGGTGTATTCCAGAAAGAACAAACAGTATGTTGATCTCGGTTGGCGAGAGACATTATGACTTCGTGAATGATATCAAGCATCAACACACGAATAACAGTGAGATTTTAAAAGGCAGCTCGGAAAACAAAGGAAGTGATATTTTGAATTCGTGTCAAACATCTCTGGGTGAATCTTTTACCCTAGTGTCATCAAAATCGATGACTTACTTTGACGATTCAGAATTGTCTGAGCTTATAAACGATATTCCTATTGGTAATTCACTTTGTGTTTTAACAAAAACAGAACTGTGTTTAAATGCAAACCATTATGACTTGGAAAAGAGAAGTAAATTGGGCTCAGGAGGAAACTTCAGGAGGAAGTCACATCCGCCAAATAACATTTTATCTGATTTAATTATGAGCAACTTTGACAGACAAATGTTGATGTTCTGAATGGCACTCGTAATATATAACAACATATTTAACTCTTTTTTAAAGGAAATGGTGCTATTGTATTGAATACAGAATATATGTTAAACTATTCCATAAATGACTCTGTGTTTTTGTTCTAAGTGTGAGCCACTTATCTTTCTAAACTTCGATTGCCACTCATTCAGGCGAAGTGTAAGACGTTGGATTAAAATTGATTGTAACACTTACGTGGGAACTGCTTATAAAACCTCCTGTACTGAGGGCACCAACCGAAAACAATCTCAAATAAACCGAAAACTTAGGCAGATGGGAACTATTTGTTATTCTCGAGTAGGATAAATTCTCACAAAGAGGACTTAACTTTAACTCGTGTACAATGGTTTGAACAGGCACTAAACGACCTACAGGAAATGTTCACATGATAACCCAAACACCGGGAATAATTACATAGCTCTGTATACCATTCGTATTAGGAAAAATATTTTAAGCTTATTACCAGGCCTCTAATGAATACCCCAGTGAACAAATGTTTAAAATACAGTTTGAAAAGATTAAATGACACTTAAATATTTGCACAACGATGTGTAATGGCTGCAACTGTTACCAGTTAAATAAGATATTACAATTCGGTCTTAAGGTCTGGTTGATTTGCTTCTCTATTTTTTAGGCCTGCCAGAAATGTCACTTTGAAGAATAAATCTGAGCAGGTGGGTCACTTACCTAACCTTATTTAATGAAGGAAACGCCTAAGTGTAGACTCCAAGCGATTACACCTGACAAAAGCCGCCTTTGGGTGACTTTGTGAGTCCAGACACTTATAGATTACGGTAAGAGATTTGTCTGCGTCTGACCATTTAAATAATTAAAATGTTGAGATTGCTGACAAACAGACTATAAACTGGAGGAAAATGTCCAAACGATATGTTTTCTGGTATCGAGGTGAAATCTGAATATTCGACAAAGCCGATGATAGAAAATAATTTATCGCTGTTAGTCTAAGGAGTTCTAAGTTTCTTTGGTCCTATGCAAATAGTATACCCCGATCTAATCGAATCTCTAAACGTGTATGAATATATGACACTTGATGAAACCTTCGATAATAAGGTAATCAACCATTACAAAACCAAATCCCAAGAGAGAATTCGACAGATGAGATTAGTTGGAGCAGATTTGGTTTCTTATGACGGATGAGTAAACGGATGAAGAGTATATTTATACATCTAGGGATCAACAGACCGAGAACCGTCTATATGAAAATGTTGACAATATTTATTATAACTCCGAACAGATAGGTGCGGAAAGCCATTACAGGAATCTGGAATTACGGTGCACCATACAGAAAAGAACGAAAACATTTCTATAAAGATAACAGCAGGATTATAGCTTTCGAGAAAACTCGAGCAAATGAAGTTGACCAGTCTTTAGACGCACGTTAATTAAGTTCACAACTGTATTGTTCAGGTAATAAGATGCCCTCATACCAGGTTAAATAACGACAATAGAATGGTTGAGACAAGGTGTCATATTGATGGCAGTATATGTGATTTCTGTAAGATCAGTGTGCTAGTGTGCTAGTGTGCTTCGGTAGTGTTAAATAAATAAAACATTAGTCGTTATTAATTTCAAAATCGTTCCTCGCTTTTTTGTTTACATATACTTGTTAAAAGCAGTTTCATAAATTCTGATTTTTGCTGTTCAATAACATTAATTGTTAATGTAACATATTGGTATTATTGAGAGGAGTTCAATAGTAACATCTTTTTGAACACCTGAGGACCGTATATAACAAAATTGGCAAGACATAGTTAGTAGCAGCTCAAGCTATGAGTTTTATAAATATTATAAAACTTGTATGGACTGTGAACCGTATATACAAAATTTAATATTAATAAAATACAGAATTGATTTGTCTAAGCTTCGCATCGGTACGGCCGGTCTTATGGTTGACACTGGAAGATGTATGGGTGTCCCTACTCAACAACGATATTGCAAGTTATGCTTGATTTAATAATCATTTTGTTCTAATATGCCCATGTTATGAGGATATTAGGATGAGTATCATCCCGAACAGGTTTTCACAAAACAGATCACTTTTTCGGTTTTATTCACTGATGTCTTCGAGAAAGAACATCACAATATTTAATTTAGCAAAATTCTGTAGTTTGGCACTTTTTCTGAGATAACAGAAATTAGGTTTAATGTAATTGTTCTGTTAATTGCTTTTTATTGTAAATTATAATTTACTATTGTCCTAATGTACGTATGCTATATGTTCTCTATTAATCAGCATGTATCCGGGCCAATGGCCTCTCATACTGTTCAGGAATAAACGATATATATGTTCAATAAAATTCTTTTTTAATGTAACATACTGGTGTTATTGAGAGGAATTCAACAGTTACATCTCTTTGAACACATTATGACCTTATATGAGCCATCAAGCTGAATGACCCCATCCGACCCTCCACATTACGTAACTCTACCCAGGAATGATCAGTTTCACTACATTAACCTCCAGCAAACTACTGTTTCGTGTCTTGAAACAAAAGACTTACACATGGCAACACACCTTTTAATCATCATCAAACAGATATCACATGAAATACGATATATGGATATTGTAACTGGAGAAAAACAAACATCGATGCATAACACTCAGTATGTTCGCTTTGTCACAAATACTAAGTGGTTATAAATAATAAGTCATTTTGTTTTGTACAAAAGCCCGTTATACCCTATAAGACACTCCTAACGGAATAACATCAGCATACCAAATACGAGTACTCCAACCTGTAATACAGCCACATACATGGTGCCAGTTGTTCAACACAGACATCTCAATCAGGCATTGTATAAGACATGACTAGTTTATGTGAGAGAGAGACAGATAAGCTGATTAAGTGTGACAGATGTAGAAAGAATGTATGGGTTCGTCTCTCGTGGGATTTAACAGGAAACAAGCGCGTGGGTGGGGAACACACAACACCCGGAGGGTAAATATCTGTAAAGGAAATATCCCATTAAGTCCTTGATTGCTATGTGACGGTTGATATAATACTCATAGAAGCTATTCATGAACACAATTGCACGCCAGTTTAAATATCACTGTATAGAATAAGAAAAAGTTAAATAATTACACATCTTAATTCTAAACTGTTCCACAAGTTTGGATTTTTTTAAGACAACAACTTATTATCGTTTCCAGAAAAATGATCGCGTTTATTGATGGTTATTCCTGGAATCCGACATGCAATGGCTTATGCAAATAGTGATTTCCATCAGAAGTATATCTTATTAAAAGTAAATATTATACATTTGACCAAAAACAAATCAACTGAGGCTATTTTCGTCATTTGTCTTTTTTTTAAACCGTTTCATTATTTTTGTTATTATATAAATGGCACATGTTTATGAGTAACAATTCTATTTATTTTCCAGGCTAGTCAACAGTACCAGTATCTTCCTATCCCAATCATTGTTGAAGTTCTTACACACAATTATAACTCCAACTAATTACCCCAGGTATACTATGGGAGTATACGTCTTTAAGTAAGCTCGTGTCCATCGTTATATACGAAAGGATCAGTTTATCATTTTATTAGAACTTATATTCTCAATCACAGAATCCTGCGACAGTCGTTTTCCACGATTAACTCACGAATAAACGCCGTGGATACCATGCTGCTTATAACCGAATAATTGCTATAAACCTAAGCTCTTTGTTATATATATTTTTTAATAAATGTAAAGCAAGAAAATTTGCCTTGCCTCCAAAGGAATTCTAACGCAGATCTTTGTCAACCATGCAGGGCCAACGCTCTAACCGACTCGTGATCTGTCCTCAATGAAAGTGTATTGTATCTTTATAACAGATCCTTCCAGGTCGTCTCTTTACAAAATGGTCAGTCAGCTACCACGGGCGATATACATACATGTATTAAAATGTCACTTATTAAATAATAATTTGAAAAAAACGTAAACTATTATTCCAAAAACTTTCCAGAAAACGTTGTTTTCAACAAGTCCAAGGTGATTTAACAACGTAACAGAAAGTTTCTAGATGTACATTAGTTAGTTTTAGTTAGTGGATTCCAACTGTTTCATACTAGTCATGTATCCCAATCTTCACTCATCTCACGAGCATTTGTTCTATTGGGAGCTAAGTCTTGATTTGTAGGAAAGAGGCATTGCAAGAAATAATATGCTATGCGACTAAAGACAAATCCTAGTTAAATAGACGAAGAGACATTCCGCAAAGGAAGGTCATATATGTATATAAATTCGTCGTCAGTGCTATTCATGTCTAAATCAGTCGGGTTCAAAGTTTGGTTCCCGTCTGGGTTCTGGTTACGACAGCGTTCTACGAAACAACTCCCATTGAAATTAAGAACTTTAATAATTTATTCCTTAGTTCATTACCGTTCTTGTTTTAAAGCTTAAGTATATTAAATAGTACTTAAGCCACACAAGTAAAGATAAACGTTGAAATGTAGTGATCCTTGCTAACTCTTTGACGATGCTTGCGTTTTGTTTTTGTTTTTTTTTACGGTAAAAGACATCACGAAATCGCCACAAATGATAATTCCTCCCGTTTAACCCAATCCATAATTTACTCTAACTACCTGGATGTTTAAATCACACATTCAATTCAATCTTAGTAGTGTGAGCATGGTAAGTTGTCCACTTGTGACGAATAAACAGTGATTTAATTCAAAATTTGGTAACAGTTTTGGTTTATATCATTATTTGACAATAAGCAAAAGCATTAAAAAGATAAAATAATGAGGAAAAATGTTCAGATGAAAACAAATTTATTAGGTTCGCCGTTGAAACGGTATTGTTGTTAAATCTTCTGGATTTGTACTGAACAAAATGAGGAAAGAGAAAACACATGTCGATTAAAATTAAGATTCGTTACGGCAGGAACAGAACATAGCACTAGTAAAGATATCGTTTTAGCCAGATAATTTAATAAACTCTGTCATAGTTCTTTTGTATTAAATCGCTCAGCAAAATTTTTCTCTTCGAACCATTCCAATAAACATCTCTACAAAGAGAATTGTCTGGCTGTTTGACAGATGATGCTTTTGTGAGTAAATTAGAAACGAGATCGTTACAAAACTTCTCCGAGCTGGGTTCTAATACACTGTAATAAGGTAAATCATACTCACAGTTATCTCCCCTATCTGACTCGATCATTGAATCCAACTCTTCATCGAGAAGTATTTTGTTGGGAATAGTTGAGTGATTGTGGCGCAGGACACTCGAACACAACACAAAAGTCTATCACGATCACATTCCACAGTGTCGGTTGTAACATGTAACTCTGCTAGACCAGTCCGGCTACTCAGTCTGTAATTTTCGTTACGCTTTCTGCTGTTTTTGTTACTCGGTCTGTAATTTTCAACCATGAGATCTGTTTCGTCTATTCTGACTTCCGATGTTCTATATCCCAGGCAATTTGAGGTGTCTCGTACGATTGATCAAATGTTGAAATGCTTGTTAAAATCGTTGAGGTATTCTCGTCTTCCATATTATCACTAACAAAGGAATGGTCTGCGGTAGCTAGAAGAAAGAAGGAAGGAACACTTTCCCTTCTCACCCCTCTCCAGTTAGCAGGAATAACATCAGTTATTTCCTCGTACGTGTGGTCCAAACATTCTTTGTTATCTTCTTCAATAACATTGTCTGTATGTCTCTTCTTCTATTTTAGTTTCCCACACCGTTTGGCGGCATATTTTTTAACCATTGCAACATTCTGGAAATGTTAAAATATATGTTTAAATTCATTGCATCATTGTTAAAAATCATAACACAACCTAAACCCCGATATTTGTATTAAACGTACGCGGGTAAATTTGTCACATATTGTCACATAGACCGTGGCCGAACTTTAATCGTCCATTCCTTAGTTCATAACACATTCTGGTGTTGATGTTTAAAGTATATTAAATAGTACTTAAAATAACACACGCACTCAAAAGTCTTGCATTCTGAAATTGATATTTTTCTCAAGAAGTACAAGTTAGAGGCTTTCCAATAATTCTAACATCAAATTTGTAGGTTGAAGAAGAGTTTTATAATAACTAAAAAACTAAAAACTGAATTTTCTGTCAGAATATTATTATTTGGATATGTCAATCAGCTGTCATAACTGGGCCACCCTAAGATGTACCGACGCTACACCAAGTCAAACGTTAATTAGCCCCCTTCCAAATCTTACCTCATTCTAGGTAAGATCAAAAGCTGCAATTGAGGCATCCGAGGAACAATGGCCGGCCTTTCTTACGCTGAATTCGAATTATTGCTTGATTTCACCTGGCTATTACTAGCCTTGAACCAACTTAATTATTTTCATTTCAAAGTAATTGTTTTAGTTTATGCACAGTCTTCAGAGTTGCTTAAAATCAAGGTAATCAGAATTTGTTGTAAAACACTAATTTTTAGTGCTTATTTATTTAAGCTCGAGATTGGCCATGTGACTCCGTCTGGGTTATGATTCCGATATCGTTCTACAAAAAGATTCCCCTTTGAAGAGCTTCAAGGAGGTGAATCATTAAAGTGAAATTCTTCTGAATGAATCTCTACCACTTCAAGTAAAAATGCCTGTGATTTAAATTTGTATGCCGTGGCTGAACTTTAACCATTCGTTCCTTAGTTCATAACACATTCTAGGGTTTAAGCTTAAAATGTATTTAAAAGTACGAAAGTAACAAATATAAAGATAAAACGAGAAACGTTGAAAGATAATGAGCCCTGTTGACACCTTGATTAAACATTACGAGGCTTGTGTTTTTCTACAGTAAATGACATCACGAAATAACAAAAAATGATAATTCCTGCTGTTTAATTCAATACATAAGTTACTCCAACTACCCAAAGTTTTAAATCCCACATTTAATTAAACCTAGAAGTGCGAACATGGTAAATTGTCCATTTTTGACGAATAACAGCGATTTAAATCAAAACTTTGTAACAGTTTTGGTTTCTACCATTATTTGCAATGAACCAAAGGCATTAAAAAGATAAAATAATGAGAAAAAAAATGTTCAGATAATAACAAATTTATTAGAATCGTCGTTAAAACGTAATTTTTGTTAAATCTTCTAGATTTGTACTGGACAAAATGAGGATGGAAACACATGTCGATTTAAATTAAGCTTCGTCTAGCAGGAACAGAACATAGCACTAGTAAAGATATCGTTTTAGCCAGGTAATTCAATAAACTCTGTCATAGTTCCTTTGTATTAAATCGCCCAGCAAAATGTTTCTTTTCGAACCATTCCAATAAACATCTCTACAAAGAGAATTGTCTGGCTGTTTGATCGATGATGCTTTTGTGAGTAAATTAGAAACGAGATCGTCGCAAAACTTCTCCGAGCTGGGTTCTAATACACTGTAATAAGGTAAATCATCCTCACAGTTATCTCCCCTGTCCGAATCGCTCATTGACTTCAGTTCTTCATCGGGAAGTATTTCGTTGGGAGTGGTTGAGTGATTGTGGCGGCAGGACACTCGAACACAACTAAGTCTATCACGATCACATTCCACAGTGTCTGATGTAACATGTAACTCCGCTAGACCAGTCCGGTTACTCAGTCTGTAATTTTCGTTACCCAGTCTGCCGTTTTCGTTACTCGGTCTGTAATTTTCGTTACTCTGACTATAATTGTCAGCCATGAGATCTGTTTCGTCTATTCTGACTTCCGGTGTTTTATATTCCAGACAGTTTTGCGGTGTTTCATAACATTGATCAAATGGTGAAATGCTTGTTAAAATCGTTGAGGTATTCTCGTCTTCCATATTATCGCTAAAAAAAGAATGGTCTGCGGTAGCTAGAAGAAAGAAGGAAGGAACACTTTCACTCCTCACTCCTCTCCAGTTAGCAGGAATAACATCAGGTATTTCCTCGTACGTGTGGTCCAAACATTCCTTGTTGTCTTCTTCAACGACATTGCTTGTATCTCTCTTGTTCCGTTTAAGTTTCCAACACCGTTTGGCGGCATATTTCTTTATCCATTGCAACATTCTGGAAAATGTAAAAATATATGTTTAAATTCATCGCATCATTGTTAAAAATCATAACACAACCTAATCCCTGATATTTATACTTAATGTACGCGGGTAAATAAGTTTATACCTCGAAATCATTTTATCTCTGTGCAATAAGGTTGTCAAATTTGTCAACTGCAGTACAATGGATATGAGTGCAAAAGATAGAAATAACATTACAATAATACCAGTGATTTACCTGGGTGACTAGTTGATCCCTGATGTTAACCTTGAACTGCCTCTTGAGTTTGTTAGTCGCCAAGTAAATAGATGATTACATGTGATCTGACCAGGTCAAAGTAAGAGCTGACTATAACTCTAGACCATCGCAATAACTGTATTTATATCTCTGGTCACAAGACAACCAGAGTTTAATGGGATTTTATAAACGTGTTAGATAACACGAGAGGTTGACGCCCACTCGCCACCCACGGGTTAGTTTCCTCAAAAGCCAAGCGAGAGAGCATCCACAAACATTCCCCTATACACATGTCACCTGTAATCAGCTTATCTTTCCATCACAGTCATGTCTTAAGCCAATTTCCAATTCAGATGTCTGTGTTAGACAATTCACATCCGGCCTATGACATATATGGATTCGAAATGAAGTGTTTGTATTGCACATTAAATGAACTCATTTGGCATGAATAGTGAATTGCGTAAGACGTTCTCTGGTAATGCACATAACTACGGTAAACATTTTCTGAAAAGTTGAAGCCCATTTTCTTTTGAACATGAAAATATCCTTATTGGAGTATAACCATTTTTACCTGGTTCAATCGAAACGCTATTTATGAAAACCAAGTGTGTTAAATGGCCGCTAAGATTATGATTTTAGAAGATGATTTATGACTAGGTTTATGTTTGAATTCCTTACTACAGGACAGCTGGATTAACATTATCCCCAGGGGGTGAAGTGCGTCACCTTGGGAGTTTAACCGCGTTGATTATCACATGGGATGAAACCATTAACTTTATAATGTCCATGTAATTAGAGGACAAAGGACAATTTGGATGTCAACATTTCCTTTATTGAGCATTAATAGATTTACATTGAATTTCCTTAGTTTGGTATGTTGTCTTGATTGTTCAACACTAATACGTGTACTGGAAATGGTATTATAAAACATTGCTTAATCTAAAGATAAGTATTTCCCTTTTCAATGAAAAATAATACATGGTGCCTAATATGGGCATACAGAATGTCTGAGGAAGTTGTTTTCCGGCAGATGTTTAAACCACTGAGAGGATTTTTTTTGTTGCAACGTGTCTTGTTTGAAAAGTTTGTAGCCTTTCAATTAGGACAATAAGACAACTAAATTTGTGTGACCATATTTGTACGGTACACAGATTGCAAAACATACAATTTGCCCATTTGTTGTTTGCATTTAAGAAATTCTAATACTCTGTGTTTGCCTAAAACTACAAATAGCGAAATCAGAATAGAATTGAAAATAACGACATGCTGTTTGTCTAATTTATCGTGAACGGCATAAGGTTGGTTTAAGGACACATACTTCAAAGCGTGTATTTTTTAGGGTCAGGGTGTGTATGTAAACAAATTTACTTTATATATCGTAGTTAAAATAGTGTAAATACATTTAGTACAAATAAAAACCATTGTTTTCGGCCACCTGAGCTAGCATTTCTCTAGCTGCAATGAGATCACTTGAAGGGTGTTAGCACTTATCTCACAATATCGTCCCCAGGGGGTAAAGCACATCACCGTGGGATTAAAATCACTTTCATGGTTACAGAATCATGTAAATGGTTAATGCATTTATACGTGTATTCTGTTCTATTGACGATAAACTATGTCATTGCAGAATAACTTATATCGTTTTGCACAATAAAAGTAAAGTTCACTTAATATGGTGAATGACCACTAAGAGTTCATTTTAAGTCCAATTCAATATGGCCGCCTCATGGAAAATATAACAAAAATGTGTGTGTATCGTATATGTTAGCATCTATTATTAGTTTTATTAAACCTTTCCAAAATTCACATCTGATGGTGCCTGGAACCCTAAGGTTATAAACACTACGCTTTATAATTCACCTCAAATAGATATTATGTACACAGTTAACATGGTTGACGTGTTTCACCCTAAGACTTTAGTTGCACTTCTAATCTATTGTAGACACTAGGCAGTTGCATGTGGCTGTTTCCTGTTTTACTTTGTTTAACAGCCAAACCAATGCCCCGAAAATTCAAAACAATGAGTTCGGTTTATATGATTCTGATAAATATGGTCACAATTACTCTATATAATTATTTTATTGTTTGCGCTTGGCCTTGGAGTGAAGACGATGTCGTCATTTGCATGCAGACATTCGCTTTGAAACAATATATTGTCAAAATCACACCATCTGATTGTCCACTCTCATCAAGACGCCCATCTGTAAATATCTGTTCGGGGTTTTGGGCAACTGGCCATCAAAATATGAACAGATAATTAATTTTCCATTTAGCTATAGTATATTATATTATCATTGTACTAAGTAATCACGCCAATTCCGAAAGAAGCGGTTCTTTTAAATCATGTTAACTATCGACCTATTTCTCTCATATGCCGTTATTATAAAATTTGGTCAGCCTTTTAGCAAAAAGCTTGCAACAATTTATTCCGAGACTAATAAGTACCGATCAAACAAGCTATATTAAAGGTAAACGCATTTTTCAATATTTAAGAATTATTTAAGATATTATATAACACACACAGATTTAAACAATTTAGCAGGTATTATTTTAGCCCCAGGCTAAATCCTTTGATTCCATATCAAAAAGTTACATGATGCATGTACGAAACAGTTTTGGTTCTGGTGAACAGTTCTGTAAATGGATAGATCAATTAAACACGAAAACCCATGCCTGTGTTGTGTTACAAATGCAGGCTGGCTGACACTATGGTTTCCTGTGGAAAAGGTAATAAAACAAGGATGTCCCTTAAGAGCTCGATTTTTTGTCCTGTCGGTCGAGATTTGTTCATGTAAAATCAGACAATGAAATGAAGTAAAATAAATCTCTCTTACTTTATTTATATAAATTGCTATGTGTGTGTCGCAATATGCCGGTGATACAGCACTGTTTCTAAAGGTTGGAGAATCATTACACTCTTTTTAAAAACAATTAATATGGTGTCAAATCCGGACTCAAAACAAAAAGGACAACAAAAGAGCCAAGATTATTTAAACTAAATTGGAAAATTTTGCATAATATTTATCCGACTAAAATATTGTTTATGAAGGATTGCTGAAGCACCAACAGATAAATGTATGTAACATGATCGAATACATATACAACATCTTTTATGATTATAATAACATTTTTAACTTCTGGAAGGAGGTACGACCAATGTTGAGTTTATATGTACAAAAATGTAGAATAAGGGAATAAGTCAACAAGGGAATGTTGACTATAAAAGGATACGGGCATCTTGTGTTAACCATGTTACAAATGTAATGGGAACGAGCTAAGATTGAAAATGGAGTACAGAGTAAGACGAATTGTGCGACTGTTGTGTAAATATGCTTGATGGTCAATACATATAGATATTTTTTTATATATATTTGTATAACGAATAATCACACTGGCACAGGGATAGCGACTAATTAAAGCCGATAAATAATCTCATGTTCTAGATAAATTCTCAGAGACAAGTTTCTAAATAAACCTGAATCTCGAGTTGTTCTAGATAACCTATAAGCGCATCTCGAGAAAAGGTAATACATGTAACATGTATTTATATATATATATTTTATGTATACTTGAAGAAAAAGAAAATTTTGTTTGCATATTATTGTCGTAGTTTAATATCTCCACACACGCGTTGCAATTAAAGGTCAGGTTTTAAGTCTTCGTGTACACTATCTAATTTACTTTCTTCATATACGTGCTGAAATAAAACCAGGGCATCCAGCATCGTGTGCTTTACCTAATTTAATATCTACATACTCGTGTTGAAATTAGATCAGGACATCCAGCATCGTGTGCTTTGCCTAATTTAATATCTTCATACACGTGTTGAAATTAGATCAGGGCATCCAGCATCGTGTGCTTTACCTCATTTAATATATTCATTCACGTGTTGAAATTAGGTCAGGGCATCCAGCGTCCTGTGGTTTGTCTAATTTAATATCTTCATTCTCGTGTTGAAATAAGATCAGGGCATCCAGCATCGTGTGCTTTACCTCATTTAATATCTTCATACTCGTGTTGAAATTAGATCAGGGCATCCAGCATCGTGTGCTTTGCCTAATTTAATATCTTCATACACGTGTTGAAATTAGATCAGGGCATCCAGCATCGTGTGCTTTATCTAATTTAATATATTTATTCACGTGTTGAAATAAGATCAGGGCATCCAGCATCCTGTGCTTTACCTAATTTAATATATTCATACTCGTGTTGAAATTAGATCAGGGCATCCAGCATCGTGTGCTTTATCTAATTTAATATCTTCATACACGTGTTGAAATTAGATCAGGGTTTTCCACTTTGTAAATGTTTTCTCTATAGCGTAAACCTTTTCTCCGTGGTGTAAATGTTTTCTCCGCGGTGTAAACCTTTTCTCCACTGTGTAAATGTTTTCTCTATAGCGTAAACCTTTTCTGGTGTAAATGTTTTCTCCGCGGTGTAAACCTTTTCTCCGCGGTTTAAACCTCTTCTCCGCGGTGTAAACCTTTTCTCCGCGGTGTAAACCTTTTCTCCGCGGTGTAAATGTTTTCAAGTTTTTTTTACTTTTCAAGACTTTTTGTTTAATTTTCAACTTTATTTACTTGTCTGTGTTTTTCTCGAGAGAATTATTTTAATAAGTAAAAAAAAGTCTTGAAAAGTAATAAGACACCTTGAAAAGCAAAAAAAAACTTTAAAGCCCCTTATGGGCCACCGTAGATCAAACTTATATTCAGAGTTAATAACTTTTTTTCTTTTGTTTGTTATTTATATTCTTGTTTAACTAGTTGGAAAGCAATTTCATAGTATTGGATTTTCAGATTAAAGCTTAGAGTAAATGACGAATATAAATTTTCGTTTGTTTACTTTTGTGCTGCATTTATGAAAATTTATTGTCACCCGGCACTTATAGAAGGCCGGTATAAAATGCTGTAGTTGTCCGTCAGTTCTTTATTTAGAAGCAGAGTTGTTTAAGGAGTGTTCCTTGATCTCAAAAATGCCTTCGATAGTCGATCCACACATATTGAAAACAAAAACCTGGGATCCTTAGGGGTTCTTGGTCTGGAACAAGAGTGGTTTCGTGCGTACTTCATTGGTAGAGAATAATGTACCACAGTAAATGGACGTTCTTCTAATTTTAAAGCCATTAACTATGGGGTGCCTCAGGGGTCCACCTTAGGCCCTTGCTTTTTTATTATGTAAAATGATTTACCAGATGTTATTAACAAATATAAAATTGTTTTATATGCTGACCACACAGCGTAATTTAACCCTAGTCGTCATATCAATGAGATAGAGATAACCCTGATTTGTCTCTAATCGGTAAGTGGCTTGACTCCAATAAACTCTCATTGAACACTAAAATGCATGTTATTGGCACACGCCAGAGATTCGCTGGCTGTAGAGGACTACAGATTAATGTAAACGGTGATAATCGTGAATGTGTTAATGTTTTTAAATATTTAGGTGTATACTTAGATCAACGTTTACTTTAGGATACACACATTGCCAAGATGTGTTCCAAAATCCCCCGGCGGATCTCTTTACTAACCCGTATTCGCCAATATTTGGACAAACATGAGTTGTTTCTGCTCTATAACAGTCTTATTTTGACTATTGTGATATCATCTGGTCGAATTGCAGCAAATCTCTCAACTCAAAATTACAAATACTTCAAACAAGAGCTGCTAGATTAATTATTTGTCAAAACGAGCCCACCTTCATGACTTGCTTGCTGATCTTAGGTGGGAAAAGGTATAGGGGCCTACATGCGACAGCAATTCCATATATGCAAATGTGTTCACAAATGTCTGAACAATGATGTACCGATGTACCTACGTGACAAATTCAGACATGTTGCCAACATTTATAACTATCGCAACAGAGCGGCAACACATGCTTGTCTGGCTCTACCTCACAACAATCTAGAAGTGGGGAAAAGTGCTCTGTCTTTCAGAGGAGCCACTCTATATAACGCTATTCCATGCATTCGTGTTTTTACTTTTCCAGATCTGTGATAATCTATTGCTCTATATATAGTTCATTTAAAAGAACTAAATTTAGTATTTTATGATCATCTGTAATTTTTAAAAATGTAATTGATAGTTTTGTGTTTAAATGTGTGAGTATGCACAACGCCTTATGAGAGATCAGTGTGCTACAGCACTAAATAGGCTACATATCACTCGAGTTAATTTAACAAACTCAAGATCCGGAGGTAGACCATCGAAGTAGAAATTGCAAGTAGACTATCGAACCTTCGGATTATCGAACCTTAAGACTAGTTGACCTTCGGACTATCGAACCAGTGGACCAGCGGACTATTGGACCATTGAACCTTCGTACTGTCGTCGGACCTTATAAAACCTTCGGATTATCGGACCTTCGGACTATCGGACCCTCGGACTATATGACTATCGGACCTTCCGACTATCGGACCTTCATACTATAGAACCTTCGGACTATCGGAAATTCGAGGTATAGGACCTCCGTACTATCGGACTATCGAACCTTCGAACTATCGGACCAGTGGACCATCAGAATATAGAACCTTCGAACGAACTGATCAATGATTCACCCCAAAGTATTAGATTACAATATAATTAAATATACCGAAACAATGGAATATTTTAAATGGACTCAACTATGACTCTAAATGAGACAAAGTCACAGCGATATATCCAATAGCAAATAACTGATTTTCAAATCAAATAAATGTTATGCCACAAGAATTGATAAATTACTGAATGCATAACCAAAGTAAAGGGCTTACACATTTTACCAGCACACTTTTAGAAATCCTAAACAAAGCATTTTTATCAAGATACACTAAAAGTTAAAAAAAAAACGCTGTAAGTTATAAATTCCCAAACTAATTCGAATACTGTGGCTCTTCCCTTAGTGTCTACAAAGTAACTAGAAGTGTTACATTTCATACCAGTCTGCGTTAAGGTTTTGCTAGACCACCGCTGCTCAAAATTGAACAAAATTGTTTATTGCTTAGATCGTTCATTGTGTGTTCTACCTTGTATAACTCTAAACAGATATATTGATTTGCAATTAACTACCTACTGTGAGATACCCAATTCAAGCACCATTGTAGACAGTAAGCAGTCTTTAATTGCCTTTTTTCGGGCATTTAAGATTTTGTTGGATTCTACATTTCAAATAATTATTGCTCGAAAATTACTTATCGTAGAAACTTCAAATTTACAGGATTACAAATAGTACAACGTGGGCTAGTAATACATGCCTCAGTTTTTCTTATTTCATTCTAGATTTGTACAAATGTGTTCGGAAATAATATTTGCGTTCTTTTAGGGTTTCCAATAGTTATTGGAACACAGATTATATACTTGACAAGACACTAGTAACTGTGTCGAAACGTCGTGTGAAGTAATAAAGAAGAAGTTGATATCCATAAAATCTGTGTTCCAATAATGATTACCTACAGCTTCTAAATGCCACTTAAACAAGTTTCCAATAGTTTCCGGTTAAGATGGCGGCGAGAGAACACGCAGGGTAACTTCGCTCCAACATTTAATGTCGAGAGGTTAAAAAGAATTTCCAAAATCTTTCAACTGGTATTTAATTTGGAATCTTGGAGCAACATATAATTTCTAAACATGCCAAGACTACCACCTAAAAGTCGAAATGTTGTTCAGAGTACCCCGACTGATATAGAAGACCCGGATATAACACTTGGTACACAGTCTGATCAGCCCGTGCATTTTGAGAGCGTCGAGGATGTCACGCCTCGTGGAACTAGTTAAATCAATTGAGAAGCTTCTTATAAATTTTGAAGAGAGACTTTCAGACAAAATCTTTCACAAAATCGAAGAAACCAAATCGGAAACTTTGTCGGAGGTAAGAACTTTATTTAAAACTGAAATACATGCCCTTACTGCACGGGTAAATGACATAGAGGATTCTATACAATTTCAGTCCGACCAAACGAGAAAACTAGAAGATGTGGAATTTCCTGAACTAGAAAGCAGGCTTCAAAAAAGAATTAACGAGCTCGAAAACGAAGTGCTTCTTTTAGAAATTAACAGTAGGAAAAGAAATTTGTTGATATAC
>JAVFBZ010005076.1:0-10055 GCA_032466195.1 Katharina tunicata
ATTTGCATTCGTCAAAATCTGAATATTTCATGTCGCTTAACACGAATTTCCACAGAAACGCGCCACAACGTGTGCTACTGTTTTTTTCAGTGTAGTTGGCCATGTTGTCCCATTTCAGAAGCATTGAGAAACATAATCATCCATGAAGCGATATTTTTTAAAAATTCAACACTTTCGTGTAACATTTCACCTATGCGTTTCTTTTTTGACAGAGTATATTATTTAAAACCGCCAAAGTAATACGTTTCTTTACAAATAAAGCAAATCAATTTACTTGTTTATTTACCTGGTAGTTTTTTATTATTTATTTATTTTAGTTATTTCATGTTATTTTACTTGAGTACGGCATAAAACATCAATCAAATAAACAAATCATGTTTATTATATGCACCATGTTACCTATGGACTGCTTTGTTCAACTCAGCCTAGAGAGTTGTTAATATAGGCTCTGCCTGTTCAACAATCTATGGGAAATAAAAAATATTGTTTAAACCAATTTTCACCCAAACATAATCGTTTTGCAAGATAAGAAACGGTCAAATTTGTGAGCGTTTGAACTAATCAGTTGTTCTTCAGAGTTCAATAAGTTTTACGTAACGTAATTACGCCAATAAATTTTTTTCTCACGACTACCTGTAACGAAAAGCTGAGATACAATTCTTATCAAGTCGTCCATGGCAACGAGTTTATTTCCATCAAATCTAAAGTCGACAGACAGCTACGGCCTTCCTTAAACTCAATACAATTATGTCTACTGTAATCGCTTTGGCATTCGCCATAACACCGTATGGTATAAGACCATCATTACAACTTCTGAATTATTAGAATCAAAAATAGATCTTAAAATATAAAATAACCATTTTTTTCTTTTCTTTTTTTTTTTCCTCATGAAAACTGATTTTTGGTGGACTTTTGGTATTTATATGGAGCATTCGAGTGAAGATTTGTGGTCAGAGTAATATTAAATATAAAGTTTATCAAAGTAATATAACCAAATCTTTCGACCGAGTTTGGGATCGCTGTTTGTTAGCTGAGATAGGTTCCATGGGTATATCTGGGAATGTTTAAGGCTGGTTTGCAAGATATCTACATAACTGTCAGCAAAAAGTTGTGCTCTGTGAGTTGAGATCGAATTTCAGGGGTTCCTCTACTCTTCCTTGTCAGACCCCTTTCATCTCCCATGGCGGCTAGACCAAATTTCCAACCGTCATGACCTGATCAAGCTTTTGATCGTGTACTCGACAAGGACTGATTAAGGTATGTGACAAAGGATTTCACCCAACAAAAGTTTGGAATGGAGCTATTGAACCAAATGTTAACATTAAGGATTATGTAAAATTACTGGTGGTCTTTGATCTTCTATCCGGATGTGGCTATTTCAGCTTATTCGAGCGTATCAGACAATAGTCTATTCACGAAATATATCTTCCCGCTGCCCGTCGAAGAACAGATATAACAAGAGTGGTAGAAACGTTAGACGCTGGATAAAACGCCACACAGATTTTTCAGGAACAGTAAATTTGTTTATTACAGTTTTTTTAAACGTCACAGTTTGTGTAAAACCATATATGATTTATAACCAATATAGTTGGGTACAGCATTACAAGATGACACATATTCAGTGACGTGGTTCGTATACACGATGATGATGACGTGAAGTGATGTAAGATGTTTATGTGTCAGAGAAGAGAGGGGGAGAGTTCTGAAGAGTGGGTCTCTGTGGGTTTGTATAAGACTGTTTTTATAGGACTGTGAGAATGTTGCTGCATGCCAGAGTGCTTTCTTGCCATCGCCCAGTCGCGAGATGCGCAAACTTTGTCAAGGTACCATGAAAGGGAGAGAATTAAGTAATATATTATCCAAAGAGCATGAAAGGATGCTTCCAACAGGTATCCTTCTAATCGACGTTTGCGCTCAATATAAATTTTCAAGTCATCAACTTCTAGTAATATTTCCAGATATGTTTGCTTGGTTCTTCGTTCAATGGATCACACACAACATACAGTCGGAGTTTAGTGATGTTTCTGCGAGTAGTCTCCCTTTAATTACGTTGCCGTCGTTCAACCTGAAATGAACAATACGGCGATAGGATGTAAGGGAATTGACTGTTGAGGTTAAGAATAAACAAAGACAATCTTTTAACGGGTCTTAACATGTTCCATAAAATCATGAATTTGTTCCACTTTTTGGCCTTCAGTCTGACACAGTCTTGTCCCATTTGTTTACACTTCTGGTAACTTTGTTGCAAACACAATTACAAAATATTTCCCTCGTAGAATTTGTGATATAATTTGTGACATCCGGCATTGTATTTTTTATTTTTGTTTTAAAGCGTTGGAGAGTCGATTTAAAAAGTGGCATATTTGGATTGAAGGTTGGATGACTTATGCAAAAGATAACACAAAGAGTATATCAGAGTATAAGTCACAATAAATATTAACCTCTAAATGGCATAGCTTCATGCTACATAATGTTGTGATTAAGTAGTCAACAACGCTGACATTTTACGACAGGTAGATTTCCTAATCCCTTTCTCATTGTCCAACCTCCAATTACAAATATGTAAATTATTATTCCGACATAATCCTATAAACTTATTACCGTAATTATTTACCCAGCCTTTCTTCTTGACTATAACACGCGGCACATGCCACATATTAGAAAGCCTTTCTGTTTCATTTAAACAATTTGCAAACTTCTCACCCAGCTCTTAACGTTCCTACCGTCAACTCAGTGCCCGCTAGATACTCCTAGGGCCGGTTACTCAAAGCGGTGTTAACTTCAAACCCTTGTCTTACGAGGTCATAATACACTTCCTTGGTGATGTTACAAAGTTAACCCTGGTTTATCTTGTGAACAACCCAGCCCTGTTTATTTGCTGTTCTGCCTTGAAATACACCTATAGCTGATACATGGTCACTTAAAGCTAATCTCTTGTGAATAACGAAAACAAGACAGATCTCTGGCGGCTCATGTGGTCATGTTTTCCGCCTGATTTGGAGGTTTAAAGTTTGACCTATAGCCTACAGTGGTGTAATCTTGACTGGGAATTATGTCAACAAATTTGTTCAAATGAGGACAACTTGGTAGAAAACGTTTGTGAAAGTTATAAGAATCTTTTTAGCAACAGCATAGTTTATTCCTCACAAAACTATATACATGTTGTAATATATTTATATCAAGAGTAATCACACTGGCACAGGATATCGACTAATTAAAGCCAATAAATAATCTCATGTTCATGATCAATAGTTATACGATTGGCTGAAACAATGAGAAAAATAATAGTCTTAGTAATTTGCTGCATAAAGAGAAACTTGTAAAAAAAATGAAAGTCACCAAATTATGCTTCTTAAATGAGTTTGTTTACATTACATTTATTTTGATATAATAAATTGCACACATAATACAAACTAAATCAAA
Organism: Katharina tunicata; assembly: GCA_032466195.1. Taxonomy (NCBI): domain Eukaryota; kingdom Metazoa; phylum Mollusca; class Polyplacophora; order Chitonida; family Mopaliidae; genus Katharina; species Katharina tunicata. Next base: position 3,424 of record JAVFBZ010005076.1, read on the forward strand.
ATAATGTGACAAATACTTTTTGTCTAAAAACCATGAATACACTCTTATTTTCAATAGAACACAATCGAATGAAAAACAAATTTTAGCCTACCATGCAAGGTTACATTTATAGCTGATACATTTATCAAAATGTCTACGATAGTCAGCGTTCACAAATTGGTAAACAACACGTTAGCTAACAATAACATATCTGTAAATAACACACCGAAAGACAGATTACTTATGCAAATAATACAATATACCTTACCGTATTGATTGACCTTCTTAGACTTAATTAAAGACAATGAAAACTGAGAGATTTCGGGTTCAAAGACGCCACGAGAGCAGCCCATGTTGTACGATAATTTCTGCTTCTTCACTGTGCTAATATTACCCTAAATACTGAAGAGTACAATTGGCAATTGTCTCCCTTGTACTGTAGAGAGAACTGTCATACTAAAATAGGCTCGGACCTTTCTCCAGATTGAGAAGAATACTAGCACTAAAATGGTGCTTCTTTATGACCAAGCCAGTTATATACACTGGCGAAGGTTCAAATGGCGAAAGTCTAAACAGTATAACACATTAGGCTCTGTAAGCTTTAGTACAATGATGACATGGTTAAATAGCTATTACATCTAATGCTGACTTGAACATATAACTCCATTTCAAAATAAGTATAACTGCGTTTGAGGCTGTTTTTTTAGATCACGAACTATAGAATTCAAAACCGTTTTAGCCACGAACTATGGCAAGCCGTTTTATCATTCCTCTCTTTATTTCACAAAGGTATAATTATTTTAAACATATATATGTGGAATATTTTTTAACACATGTTCAAATATTTTTTCGCTTATCTGAAATTATTTCAAAATATGTACATTCTTTCGATTTATAATATTTATAAATGGAAGAATATATAACTGACCTTATTACAATTTAACAAGGTAAATATACCTTAACATTTTATTACAATTTTTTTTTTTAAATTTAGCGTATTTTAAAAATATATATAATTTGGAAAAAAGAAATTCTTTGCAGTGAAATGAAGGTTATATATGAGCTGTCACAAATAAATTATAAATAACAGCTACCACTACATACTCCAACTTATCTCGCAGCAATACAGTATTGCATCGTCATGATCCATAGACAACAAAGATATTAGCGAATGATGCCTAGAGGTTGACGATTGTCACAACACTGAGCTGACAATTACGAAACAAAATGAAACCGTTTATTAGCCGATTAACATCAAGTTTAAGTGTTGCATATATATACGCCAAGGTATTTACTACTAACTCTAAACGATACATGTTTTAGGTTGTGCCACCCATACCTAATATCTATGTCTGTTACATATTCGCCACATATTTATCTTCACAATATACAATCATGTACATGTTACATGTATTGCCTTTTCTCGATTATCCAGAACAACTCGAGATTCAGGTCTATCTAGAAACTTGTCTCTGAGAAATTATCTAGTCATGAGATTGTTTATCGGCTTTAACTAGTCGATATCCCTGAGCCAGTGTGGTTACTCTTTTTAAAAATAGAATATATACGCTATATTAGAAAATTAAAATAGAGCTCCAGATAACTATTAAAGGAGAAGTAAAAAAAAAAAAAAGAAAAAAAAGAGTCATAGCCAAATAATAGACTCTGCCGAGTTGTTAACACAAATGCTTTTACATTTCTTGTAGGATTCCTGTTTTCCATTAAATGTATGGTGGAAGGTTTGTGTCATGATTTATTTATGTAGTTCATGCAGATAAAAATAACCCAAATTACTTAAAATTTAACCCTGGCAAATCAGAGCCTGTACAAATGACATAATAAAGGTATAAAGGTGACCAACAACATTTTACAAGAAATGTAAAATGTTACAGCTACACTACAAGAAATGTAAGAAGGAAATTCCACCATAGATTTTACTTACAGTCCGTTGATGAGGCTTATAGTGGAAAACGAGTAACAGTACAACAAATGTAATAGCAGTTTTAGTAACAAATTTATATTGACTATGATTTTGTTATTTTCGTTTCCTTGCCCTTAACAGAAAGGTTCCTGTCAAGGTTGTTACCAAAATTTCTATTCGAGGAATAATAGTCCAATCGTTGATGTATTTTTACCTTGTTATACTCTTAATTAGGTAGGTTAAATGTTTTGAAGTGTTTTGAAGTGTTATAAATCTAAAGAATGTCCACTAACATGTACCTGGCTTAAAGCCAGGGTTTGTAATTGGTTTGTGACATCAAAAAGTAACCAATCACAACGTTAGGTTTAGCTTCAAACTAGGTATGATCAATTATTTATTAAGGAAGCCACACGCACCAATCAACATTAGGTGTTACGGTTATTTAATCGTGCCATTTGTGTCTAATCGGGCGCCCAAGGGCTCTAGACTGTTTCGACTTCCTCGCTTCATTTCCTATGTGCTCTAGATAACATCTTTTAGAATTGTTTTATAAGTCTTGTACGGGAAATATCAACATTACACTGTCACTGATGGCGCTGTTTCTGGGTAACGGAAATTATGACAACCGTGCGACAGACATTGTTTTATGTGGAACTGCATTTAATAATCCACTAAGCACTGATAGGTTTCTCATCGCCTAGATTCTTACTCTTGTTATTAGTAAGAAAGATAAACAATTTCACTGCTATAATATTATGTATTATACGATGCGTTATCAGTATGGAAGAAAAGTCATTCTGTGCTTTTATGTATAATACGATTTGAACGGTCCATAAAGCTTCCAGAAAATTCAGTGGTTGAAACAGTTCACGTGATGATGTATTATGAAAAATAAGTTACAAAAGCTTCAGCGCCAAGACGGAAGAAAGTGGCTCCGATTTCCTCTCGCAGTCTTATACAGTTTAGTCGTTATTTTTATAGTAAATTCACTTATAACGCAAACAAATTGATTCTGCAAATCAAAAACGGAAATTAGTAGATAAGTTTGTTTGTTTGTTTGGGTTTAACTTCAGGTTGTTCATTCATAAGGCGGCATAAAATCTCAATTGGCGATGAAAGCCGCTCAATAACACTGAGCACATTAACAGGACGGAAAATAGAACAACACAGCAAATTGGCTTCCTTATTCCCTTTAGCTCAGTCGGAAACAGGGCAAAGGAAGCTCCCACCCAACTACAGACTAGCAGATGTGTTGATTTTTTACATTATAAGTAGCAGTTTAAAAGACAGTTATATTCGATACGTATAGTTCAAGTAAATTCACTTTGTGCTTACAGTGTCGTTGTTGTTTTTATAAAAGGTTTGTATTAATTAAATTTACAAAGTGGGTAACGACTTGGAAACTTACCGAGTGACGACAACAGGACTGTTTTGTCGGGTTACACATTCTAAAGGTTTTTGTTCTTTTGAGTCATTCACTCAATTAAAAAAAACTTCTTATCTATGTTTTGCCATTACCTAGGTTGAATTACATTTCCTGGGCTGTTCGGTGTATGCATGTTTGTGTTAACACGACTGTCTGGTTATTATGTACCATTTCGATTCGATCAATGCCAAGCGTGGGGTTGGGTGTGTATCTATGTGTCTCAGTATCTAACTATTCGACGCATGGCCCTTTATGAAGACACTCACTTGGAGTTAATTTGGATTGAAATCTTAGATACAAAAACTACTATAATATGTGTAATTTATAGACCACCTAACACCCAAGTAAAGAAATGGAATGATATTACTAGAAATGTAGAGAATGTTTTGATCAAAACAGGAATTGGCAAACAATTATTCGTGATCTCAATAACAAAAAACCTTCTAGATCAATCCAAATTTCATCCTAGAGACATTATCACTCGCCTTAGCCCCAATGAAATCATAATAGAATCCACAAGACCTGCATCTAATACGCTATTAGACCCGACCATTTGCTCCAATAACAAACTAATTGTTAATTCAGGTATTCCTTCAAATTTCTGTAGTCGCCACTGCCCTACATACGCCTCCACATCTCCAGTTATTAGAAAAAATATAGACGCGTACTTTGGAACTACGACAAAACCAATTGGGATTTATTTCGAGAACATTTGTCGAGCTGTTCATGGGTTAATGTAAACGAGGATGGAGATGTTGATCATTATTGAGCAATTTATAGACCCTCAGGCAAATCTGTTGATGAATTAAACTCGGGTATTCTCTTCACTTCTTCAAGCAATTACATCTAAGTAAAGATGTTTATTTGCTGGCGATTTCACTATTGATCTGTTGAAATCTGAGTATCACAAACATTCTAGCGATTTTCTTGAGATTCTTAAATGACACCGCTGCCTGCCTCAAACTGCCAAATCTACTCGTGTAACACATTCGACCGCAACCCTTATTGACAATATATTTACAAATTTCTTTCCTGGCGATGCTCTATCCGGAATTTTACTTAATGAAATTGTCATCCTTTTCATATCGCCCACGGACACCAGAACAATTACTGGTCTTTAAGCAGAGAATTGAGAGCATTGACGGAAGTGACGTGTTAGCATGTGTAGACACCCATCTGGCATTCGATGTTTTCTCTCTCAAATTTTCACAGGTGTATTATCAGGTGTTCCCATTGGTTACTTGGGGTTCACCTTCAGTGAAAATTCGAAAGCCATGGATAACCTCGTCAATACTTGTATACTTGTATACATATTTGAGAAAAACAGATTGTACAAAGAATATTTAAAGTCAAATGACGCCACTTCTAGGAAACAATATAGGCTTTATAGAAATAAATTAAACAGCCTCATTAAGCGGATTCGGAAACGTACTTTGAAAGTAAATTAAACTAAAGTAGCCAAGATATAAAAGCAACATGGAAAGATTTGAATCAACTTTTAGGACGTAGTGTAAAACAATCTTCAGTACCAGGCTGCAACTCATCAATTGCTGAGACGGCTGAAGATTTTAATTCCTTTTTCTCTACCATGGCATCTCAACTTAATGAGCAAATACCTTTTCTCGGACTATCTTGGTCTGGCTGTAGATGAAGCTTTCCAGTTTCCAACTGTTTCTGTTGAAAATTTTGAACAGGCTATAAAAACTGTTAAATCCTCTTCACCTGGCATTGATGGTCAGGTAAACGCATGGCTGATCTTAAAATAGTTCCATCAGTTATTTCTCAACCTTTAGCTCACATATTTAACTTATCATTTAGCTCTAGTGATGTTCCATCTTCCCTGAAAGCAGCCAGAGATTGACACCTTTATTTAAATCTGGACAAACCTCAGTACCAGAAAATTATCGCCCAGTATCTGTTTTATCTAGTCTGAGCAAAATACTTGAAAAATTACGTGCAAATTTTATATCTATTTTCTTGGATGATGATAATAATATAATTTCAGATCAACAGTTCAGTTTTCGACCAAATCATAGCACAACTTATGCTGCCAGTTTAATCTACAATTATTTTATTGAAGAAAAGGAAAAGAAAAACTACAGCATAGCAACTTTTATTGACCTTTTGACACAGTCAATCATTCAATTCATCTCGAAAAATTAAAACATTATGGATTTGGTCATAGTGCTAATAAATGATGTGAGAGTTACCTGTCTGAAAGAACTCAAGCTGTGAAGATTGAAACTCATCTTTCTTCTCCATCAATTATGGAAAATGGTGTTCCTCAAGGGTCTATCCTCGGTCCGCTCCTCTTCTTAATCTATGTCAATGATATCATCCATTCTTCTGCTCTTCTTAACTTTACTTTATTTGCTGACGATACTTGCATCTATATATCTTCATTTTCGGATCAGCAAATCTAAACAATTATGACTAACGAATTTCCTTGAGTTCAGTCCTGGCTTTTTACAAATCGTTTGTCTCTCAATATGAATAAAACCAAGTTTATTATTATTTCCCCCTCATCTAAAAAGTCAGCAATCAAAAGTTTTCATTTAAATGGAAATAAGATTGAACGTGTTAGCGAGTATAAATTTCTTGGAATTGTTTTTAAACTAATATGGACTTCACATATCTGGCAAATTTCCAGCAAACTTTCCAGAAATGTGGGTATTATAAACCAAATTAAACATCTCCTTAACCGGTGAACTCTTTTAATACCATATTTAACCAGCCATTACCTGGCCTATGGAAATATTCTTTGGGGAAATAGCTATCCAACTCATTTAAAATGTTTATTTTTTCTACAAAAACGCGCTTTGCGCTCAATTACTCTCTCACATACATATGACACACTGCTCCTATGTTTAAAACACTTCAAATATTACCTATTTCCAAGTCTATCCTCCTTTCAGTTTTATCATGTGTACACAAATTAATTTATCATCCATATCCAGGGGCGGCGGAAGAGGGGGGGGGGCTGAGCCCCTTCACTTTTAAGCAGTACGAATGTTTTTGTACTGACACGTAGTTTCGTTTCGTTTGACAAATAAAATTTGCAGTTCTTATACTACATCGTTTTCTGTGCCTAAAATTGAGTTCATTTATACCCAATATACACTTTCAAAGAAGTAATTATGGATCACAAGGCCGGTGCTGGATTTGAAATTACTGACCGTCAGACTATATACTGATAAGGAAGGTAGGCTATTTTACCGATATATCGCTATTTTTTGTCGTACGACATTTCGTGTAAGTGGCCCCTGACGCGCTGTCCTCCAAGGGTTGATATGTAGCGTAGTTCTG
>JAVFBZ010005108.1:0-12374 GCA_032466195.1 Katharina tunicata
GAGGAGCTGGACGAAAAGTTGATTGAATCGTGGGCGAAATGTCATTGTCTATTCGACACGTCAGCCAAAGAGTTTTCCAATAGAACCAAAAGAAGGTCTGCCACATCATCAGTCTACTCGGGGCAATATGCCAATTTGCCGAATGTGACAAAATCAAAGGTTTAAATAAGTTTACGGAGTTATTACATTCTCCAACGTACCGTGCTCATGGGTGCAGCCATTTTGAACATGTCACGTGACTATGAAAAAAAATCACAAAAGTTGAAGAGACTTTATTTCGACCTACGCGAACGAAGCTGCGACTAGCCAGTGGCTCTCAGTCGCAAGGGATCGTGGCAAATTTCGCCCTACACCCGGCGCGTATGTCGACTACGACTACGAATGCTCAGGAGAATTAAGGAAATCCAACTGCAATTTTATTGTATATTTTTCACAAAATATAACAATTCACTGAGTTCCAATGGAGATGTGCATTTTTGATATTATTATATGTGGTATAGATATAGTTTAATAGTTACTACAATACACGTTACTCTTCAGGGCTAGGGCGTATTGTTTGAATAACTCTTGTTTAGAACTGTTGGCATGTTTTAACCATCTTGCATTTTGATGCAAATATTTTGTCAAGCCGGCGTTTTCATTCCTCAAACAAGTCCAGTTTGAAAGATACCTAACCTTCTTAGCAGATCGTGCCAATATACAATATTTTAATTAAGGGTCTTGTATGATGAGAATCTTTGAAAATGTTTTTAATAGAAATGAAAAAGATGTTTGTCTGGGGAAGAGTATCCATGGACTGCTGTGCTGGAGATCAAATGTTTAATTTACTTTCGGCATGTTCAACTTGGGGAATTCTATTTGATATATATGGAGAATTTTGGCTCGCTTAACATGCGATCACAGTCTATGATAACAGGCATAACATGTATAAATGAACTAAACTAAATGAAGTCACAAACATGTCAAAATATATATGGCCATGACAGGGGAGTTAACTCTTGCATGTACATGTGTGTACACTGCCTATTTAACATAAATCAATGATAAATCTCTGCTACATGGATTGACATGGGTTTTTACATTGATCTTTCTGTCCTCCAGTCCATATATTGTATAGCTGTTGAACAAAATAATTCAAATTCACTGTTCAACTTTATACTTTTAATAAATCTTAAGATGGTATTGCAATGTATTCCACCGATCTGGGGCTTTCCACTAAATTCCGGACAACAATATCGCTGTTTATAAATATGGGTGCTAAATCTAAATTATGTTTCCAGCTGTTAATTTTGAAATGGAATTGTCAGATTATTATAGAACTAGAAATTTGCCATGTTCCAAGCTGATGGATTGTGAGTTTATCGCCGTTTGGTGCCACGGTCTAAATCCAGTTTCCAGCTGCTAACTTGAAATTGGATTATCAGATTCTTTTCACACTGGGTAAAAGTATCCCCTGGGGCAAGATGTCACATGTGATCAGATGGCATTCAAATGTATGACTCTCTGGTGGTGCTATCTTGCTAAATATAAGCTAGTATTCTACTATTTAACGTGAATCTTTTTTTATCTGGGCGTATATCATGAATCACTTGAGCTCCTCCTAAAAATGGTTTTGCGTTAACATTTTCTCATTGCAGCCACTTAGGTTAGTAATTTAACATAGCAAGAAAGGTATGGATTTAAATTCTATGTTATATTTTTAATGCCGTTTTTCTTAATTTTCAGCCCATCCATAACCAAAAACAGTCTGGGTGTGTACGGCATATCTTTCGCACTGCAGTTCAACAAATCACAACGTTGACCCAAGCATGCAGCCGAAAACTCAAGTCAACCCCAGCTCCTGTTAAAGATCGCAAACCACCTAGGAGTGAGAGAAGAGAAATACTTGAGAGGAAAGAAGAATCTGAAGATTTAATAGGACTCGCAATATCTTGCCTGGCTTCTGAAACCTCACCAACTGAGTCACTGATAAAAGTAAGGTGTATCACCAAGGCCAGTAAGCCAGAAGTGCAGCAACCAGAAGACAGCTCTGATGCTAGCAGTCCGCAAGATGCCATGAAAACTAAACCTTCAGATAATTTATTTCAATCCGGTTCACACAGCATTGTTGATCAGAAGCTGGTGGAAACATCAGCAGCTACCACCATTTTGCTATTAAGTTACTCTGTTGATAGTTTGGCAACTACCGCCACTGAGACATCAGTACCAGATTCAAAGAACACATCTGGAGAAACACAGGATCAGATGACAATCTCCAAGGTTCACAGATTCTCAGCAAAAGGACTGGCAGCACGGAGAGCTCAGTATTTACTGAAAGGTTCTCTTCCGGAGATCAAACCTTTATGCAATAGAGAACAAGCCCCTACCATTAGTGGAGAAGAACATAGTAGTGAAGGAACTACCTCAATGCCTCAACCAAAAAGAGAAGAGGGACTCTATCTAGCCGAAAAATCTCCATCCACAGCCAAGAACACCCCCTATCAGGTAATCTCTGCTACGACAGCTGTTAAAAACTCAGGAACCGCACCTAAACAATGCACCACACCAGCATTGGCATATAGGTCACCTAAAAATTGTTATGATTCTCTGGAAATTGGAAAGAGGGAAACCAGGATGCCAGTAAATGAACTGTCTCAAGGAATGACGAGCATCCGTGACTGCAGCTCAGAAAAAATCTACCTAGAGGTTAAGGATTTGCCCAGTACATCACAAGAAATATCTGTTCCAGCAAACATTGATACATTGCGAGAATCATTTGCTCGTGTAAAGCCTGGCGTAACCCCATCATACACTAGTTGTAGCCTTGATGATTCAATGACGAGTTCTGAGGAAGAAACTAAATTAAACAGTAGTTGGAACGTGGATTTGATGACAAGTTCTGAGGAAGATGTACGCGATCCACCAACAGGGTCTGAAGAAATATTTGCTCAAGCAAGGATTGATGAAATCATGTTGAGAGAAATGTTTGCTCATCTAAAGATTGATGAAAATAAAGCAAGTTGTAGAGAGCATCCTCAGTTGTCTAGAGATTCTGCCCAGCCTGTTCCAAGTCAATGGCACCATGTATCACCATTGACAAATGAACCTGAAGAAGAGCTTGAGAATGAAATTGAAATCTTTGTCAGAAAAGGATCTAGGGAAATATTTGGAAATGTTCAAATACAATCTTTGGACAGTACATGTACAACTTCTAGCCACTCATCCTCTTGCCGGAGCCCTGATACTGGAAAACAGTTTGGCACTCTAAAACAATTACATACAAGTTTTGAGGAAGATTTCAGGCATTTTCAGAAAACTTCACGAGAGAGATTTGGAAATGTGAAGATTGATGCTTGCAAGGAAAGCACTGACATCCAACAAAACGGAAAAGAATCTTCCAAACTAGATCTGGCTGCTGAAGTCCATCAAATTGCTTCTCAAAAACCAAGCAAACATCAAACGATGAAACAGTCTGGTATGTAAATCAATTCATCATATTTTAGAATTAAAGAAACAAAACATTATGTATCAAGTAATCTTTGAAAATGTAAACTGAGTACTTGTTGATTTCCTGCACCAAACTTCTAGTTCCACGAATGCACAGATTACAAGAAAATATTAGTATATATGTGTACTATTAACACACCTCTTCTGATTTAAAATGAAAAAGAATAAATTCAGTTTTACTATCTAGTTTCAGTATTTGTCATTTCCTTTTACTTCATAATAATTTAAAAGGTTACAAAAACTACATTAGAGAGTTTTTCCATTCCAGTATACCCTGGTAGAAACAAGTTATAAACCAACCGTTCATGTTCTTACTTCATCATCCCCTTAAATCACAAAGGAATGCCCATCAACCAGACAAAGTAAGTTAAGTTTTAATAATTCAATATCTAAGTGAACTAGTACCTTCATTCAATCATTTTTTCAAGATGCACATTGCTAATGATATTAGATAATAAAATTTAATATGAATTTAAAAAAAAGAAAAATATGTTTGATGTATCTTCTTATAGAGGCATATAGAAGTTGAGACATTAAGAATAACTTAAGACGTCATCGATTAAACTAAAATAAACCAGAAGTTGTAATCCATAAAGTTATTCTATGTTTATGTATATAACAATTTCAAAACCTACTTCACTTTGTTTCATTTGAAGTATTACAAAAAGTGTAAGTAAGGTTTCATCAGATTAACTAGGCCTCCCATCTCACCTGGTGTGAAGGATACCCCATTTTTGTGTTATTCAGTTTTAGTTGATGGTGAATACATTCATCCGGTAACACGCAGTAGGGGCCAAGTGGATCTTGAATACATCTGATTTCTCAAGCATTTGTACATTTCTTCTGCAGGTATTCACAGTTCACGGAGGATTCTATAGTTAATTTCCACCGACAAAGATCTTTGCCGAATTTGAATGGTAAATATAGCTTCTTAATGTTGATCTGAAAATGAAAATGGTACATTATGATTACTTTGTCCTCATGTACATTTGTCTGTTTGTCTATTATTACACACAGGGCACATGTGCCTATGTAGTGGAACCAATTTGATGTTGCAGGCTTGCAGCCAATCACACTACATTTTGATTGTGATCATAACAAAAATCACTTAAGATGTGATAAGTGATGTGCTGATTAGAAAGTAACAGAAATCAATAGGTCTCAATGTTTCCAAAAAACAATATATAAAAAACTGAGAGGGAGAGACAAGTTTCAGGTGTCCATTCATATCACAAAACCAGATCCTTTTTATATTTTCGCTATGGTCACATATTTTCCAAATACGAAGTAATCCAAAAAAACACAATAACATGGAAAAAGTCAGATAAACATGTTATATAAGTTTTTCAACATGTTAAAGTCACATACGCACCCAAATATTCTGTATTTCGGGTTTTCCCAGAATCACATGAATTATATATGTTTTTATAAAAAAAGTAAAAGTTAGAGGTATTCCGTTAATTCTACCCCCAGATTTGAAGGTATAGGTAGTTTAAAAGCTACAGAAAACTTCCAGAAATTTTAATTGGAAATGGGTCAATCTGCTGTCACATCTTAGACACACTTTGATGTACCAACATCACTCGGCATCAACCTTGTTAGCCACACCCCTTATAAGGTTAAAAATGTTGGTTCGTTATAAACAAGGTCATTCACTGCGGCTGGATCAAAGTCTTTGTGAGCAACTATGGCCAGCCCTCTTTCCGTTAAATCCGTTAAATTTGAATAACTGCTAGATTTCTCCTGGTCCGTACAAGCTTGATACCTAATGAATAATTTTTGTTTTAACGTGACTGTTTTAATTTTTGAACAAACGTCAAATCAAAACAAATCAAGGCAGTTTATAAAATTTCTTATACCATTTATAAAAATAGGTTATTCCAAACAGTGGTCAATCAGTATAGATGAAGAAGATATAACCAAAATTGAGATGACCACCACTTGGTACATGCAGTGGAGAGGTGGGCTTTCTATGAATGCTTCTAGGTTCACTAAAAAAAGTAAGTTTCAAGACAAAATGTGGTTTCTCTTTTCTTGCCATGTATGGGCAAACTGGGACCATATTACTTTAGGAACTCATTAACGTATCTTTTATTTCTCATTGTACGTAACTCAATAAACACATTTCAGTTAAAATTTATAATTGTACAGTTAACCAGACACTGCCAGTTTAGTTAACGTTGTTAAATTTCGAACTATGATTACAAGTACAAATTTGGCTTTATGTCATGGATTTCATTTTGCTGTGTTACATTCACAGCTGTTTTTTCTTTCTTTTTTTTAAACTCTACGCGCGGTTGGGTGGGAGCCTCCTGTGCCCTGGTGATCTCTGAGCTAAGGGGACAGGATGCCGATGTGTTGTGGTGTTCTGCTTTGTTAATATTATGTAAATGTTTTGTTCTGTCTTGCAGTTTGTCAGCGTCGTTTACGTTGGTTTCCTTCATCGATTGGGCTGGTACTAGGAGACACATGGCTGAGGTTTTGATCAGATATTTGTTCAACAAGTTTATTAATATTTAAATAATGCCACTGAGTTTTATGATATATATCCTAACTTTTTTTTTCGGTTTTCACTTTTTTTTACAGGAGTATCAAGCAGTTGAGAGATTCTACTATTTTGGTTCAAAGCAATCTTCTCGGTGAACTTATTCCTCTTGGTTCTACATGATCTCCTAGCCAGTTGGTATACTTAGGTCACTCAAAACTACACCTGTATCAACAGATACAATGTCAAGAGGCTAAATATTCATCTATACAAAGAGTTATGATCTACATTATCTGTACCTCAAGGGTTAATACATGCATGTTTAAATTCCACGCTAAGTTTTTTACTCTGTTCTTTTATTTGTAACTTTGAAACCCACACGAGGTTCAACAGAAGAAGCAGCTTGATACACTTATCAAATATATAGCTATGCAATAAGCTACCATTTACATTTCATGTTGACCAAGGGTGAGTTTCCCCAATGTGTGTGTTCTTCTCTCTTAATCTAGTTTTTTTTTAGATTTGATATATATATATTTTTTGTTGTTGTTGTTGCAATTATTTAAACGAGAGTGAAAAAAAGCAAAACTGTTGAGGTTTTAATCGGCTCAGCAATTTTCAAGTTTTTTTAATCTGTAGATTTGTTTTCTGTGTTTGTATAAACACATCACTTTGTCTTCTGCAAATCTAAAGTGATGTTATAGATCAGTAAATCCATTATTTTGTATGATATATATTACCATCTACCCTGTATGTATATTTTTGACAGTAATTTACAATATTTTAGTATGGTATTACAAAATTAAACATTTTCACGTTTCTGTCTCTGTCATATAAATTTTTAGACTAAGATATGTATGGACATTCGCCCCACAACCCTGAGGGTGTGGAACCAAAATAGTAATCGATGGTAACTAACAAGAGCACTCTATTAAAGTCGTGGCAGCAGACATTCTTAGTGATATTTATAGTTGCCACATTTATAGCTAGCTCTGATTTTGAGGGTTTGATTCTTGCACAGTCAGTCTTGTTCTAAATTCTGTTCTAAAAAATCAGCACTTTAATATAAGTTGTCAACACATCCAGTAAGGTGAACTTCTCTCTGGAAGTATGCTCTCTCTCAGTTACTACCTCTATTCAGATGGATGCTGATTCAGAAAATATTGCAGTCTGAGATTAACAGAATTTTAACCCACATCCCAAATAGTCAGAAAACAAATCAGTATTTGTAAAGAAGAGCCACTCTGATCCCTTAACTAAAGTGTAGGTAGCAGACAGTCTGAGTGGTCTTGGTGACAACTAGAATGTACTGCTGAGGGGTGATTTGGTGTCTGACTTAATTGGTCAAATTTTTGTACAGGTCGCAAACTGAATTTTCGGAGATTCAGTATCTTCCTTATTGTACTATTGTACGTATCCATGTCCAGTCCATTTTTGTTTCTGTACCACATTCCTGTGTAAATTTATAGAACTATAATTCAGCAACTTAATATTAAGATTGAAATGCAAATATATTTAATAGCAAAGAATATTATGTAGCAATATGTATATAACAATATTTTTACATAAGCATTTACATTTTATATCATGTTATAGTTTTGTTGAATTGTGTTTTCCTAAAGTTTGTCTAACTATCAATCAGTTATTAATTCATAAACTTGTATAAACTAAGATATGTTGATTAAGTACACCCAGGGCCCAAAGAGCCAGAATCGTAACCATTATCTTTAAATGATAACCATCTGGACCCCTTAACTGAAGTCTAGATCCATGGCATTCTGGGTGATCTAGGTGGCCACAGGCACTGTTGGCTCTTTGGTGCCGGAACCTGGGGGTCTGATTCTTGTAAGAGTCTCAGGTTACTCAAGTTTTTGCTCCAATTCAGTATGACATATTCTATTGTTCAGTATATACATTTTGGCCTGCTTCGTGCAGGTTTTTTTAAAATTTATTGCTCCAGACTGCAGACATTCTGAAGGATTTTGGTGGTCCGCGTTTACTGATAAATTGTTGCCTGTGAGGATCTGATTTTTGCAGGAGTGTCTAGTCTCAGCCTGCGAAACTTTTGTGAATTGTAACTCATTCAAGTTTTCAGTACATTCATTAAAGTCTACCCTTTATTGCCAGGTCCTTGGGATGGATTCTAGATCCAGAAATTGAGGGTGTTAGCTTAGATGTACACAGGGATCGAACCCACGACCCAAAGAGTCAGGAACCAAATGACTGTCAGGCCCCCTTGACCACCCAAGTGAAGTCTTTGTAAAAGACATTCTGAGTGATCTTGGACAGCATTTGTTACCTTATTCTGACGATCTGATTCTTGTATATGTCTAAATCAACATGCCTGTCTGGACAAAAATCTGTTCCTATTGAGTATGCCTTATTCTAGTACGAAGTATTCTCATTGAAGTCTACTTCTGCCAAATATTTTTTCTATTTTAAAGACCCCCTTAGAACAAATGCTACTTAACAAATGTGTGCATTCTTCATAGATATCAAACCCACAGCCCCAGACAGTCATCAATTCAACAAAAATAGCCGGCAACCAAGAACATCCAACCAACTGTAAGCAACAAGTTTGAATTGAGGAAGCAGGCATTCTGAGTGGTCTAGGTGACTGCTGACAATTAATAACCTGTCTCTAATGGTTATTTGTCAGTTCCTCATAGGAGTTCTAAGTTAGTATTTCCCTGAAATAACAACAAACTTGTTAATTGTCTTGTCACAGAGATTTACACCTGATAACTTGTAACATGTCTTCTGTATTTTTAAAATAAACTTAAGCTTGCTACGTTATATGGTTTAGGACATACGTATTACATACTTACATATTTTATAGAATTTAAATTTATCCTGTAAATAAACTTATATAAATACATTTTCCATCTGTTGTAATTTTCTACGCACCAGTTAAGGTATACGGTGTTCCTCTTTTCTTTATAATCTATATATATTAATACAAAGATATATGTCTTATCCTTATTTATAGTTTAATCTGTTTATTCATCATAACATTGTACATGATTTACTATTTCTTAAGCATTTAGTGTTCTACGTTTCTTTATGATCTATATATTGATACAAAATGTTATATATTCTGTTTTGTTTGTTATGAAAAAAGAACAAAATTTCAAATAACCACGCTATTTTGTTTGTCTAGTCCTTTTTTAGGGTTTGTGCTGTTTACGGATCAATTTACTGTTTTACAAACTATCGTTATTACTGCTGAAAGTATAATTTGTTCGACATTTCGTGCAAGCCTATAATTAAATTGAAGTTGAAAAATGGTGTCCAGAAAGCTAAGACTTTTGTCTGAAATTTAAATATTCCAAAGCCCTGCGGTAGTAACTTTATACATAAAGTTAGCATAGATCGTGTCAGGACAGCTTCCTTTGTGCTACACAGTTGAGAGACAAGGTCCTTTCCGCTCTGGTAATACTTGAACACGAACACCATTGCGCTATGCTATATATGTATAACGTAATGGTCCTTTCCGCTCTGGTAATACTTTAACACGGACACCATTGCGCTATGTTATATATGTATAACGTAGTAGACTAATAACGAAACAGAATATGCGTTTACTATCGAGCAACATTACGCGAGCATTTAGCGCGGGCGAAAAGATAGCCGAATCGTACTGAAATACAATTGTCGCTTCGCAAAATCATTTAAAACCCCTTGTCAAAGTCGCAGTTGAAAGATCGTATAGGATCTCTGTCTTGGCAGGTCCGCGAAAGTCTAGAGATTCGAGAAGGCAAAAACAAATGTCGCCCTACTCGCATTGGCTATCTTGTGCCAGAAGTAACTCTCCTATGACATTTAATAATTTTTGACGTTTTATAGGACGGAGAGTGACAGTGAAACAAGGTAAATGTCGTCCCTACGAACGGAACATTTTTAGAAAAAGATATGGCCCTTGCAAATGAATAAACACCTACCGTCTGTCGAGATTTGTAATCTCTTCCATTTGAGCCCAACATCGGTAGTCGTCTCGTGCAATAAGTTATTAAATTCCAACAAAATTCATCCAAACAAGTTCAAGTATGTTTAATGTTTATTTAATTGCCCGACTGAAAGATCAGACAAACGGTACCGTAAACCTAAATATCAGGCGCGGAACGATAGCAGAAATGGGTTTGGTTCATTTCATAAACTAATCGATTTGTGTTAATTTTCATCTGAGGATTTATTCAGGTCTTCTTATGTAGGGAGTGTCTTTCATTTGACGTTTCATCTCCAGCTCCTGTCTATGGATAATTGACGGTAGGCCTAATTTACACAGAAAGTCAGCAAAACAAGCACCATTGCAGGTCGTTTCCTGTGAGGTTTGCATAATGCGAATACGTTTGCCTTACAAGTTTTATGGATTTCTGTTGTGCTAATAATATGCGTTGTTAATTGATGACACCCATTGGTAACTATCCGCTATATTCAAGTGTTTGTGACCTGTTCGTGTACAAAATAGATGTTATTTATTCGCTCACCGCCTTGTTCTTCTAATTTACTGCGACGCAATAAGGTAGCATGCAAAGCTATATAGGCCTACCAAACAGATTCAAATAGCTGTTATATTCCTTTGATGTTCTTGTTTAGAAGTTTATGAGGTCGTCGTCAGGCGATTAATAGCTATATAGGGGTTTTAAACAAATGCTGATCGCCTAGTTTAAAAATTTCTACACAAATTAAAACGGTTACGTGGTAAATGATCTTATATGTAACGAGTCAGCGTTTTGAATCTTGTACGAGGCGGGGCTAATAAATTAACTGTTGATTTATAGTAACGTCGGCATGTCAAAGTCTGACCCAGATGTGACAGCAAATTGACACATCCTCGCGAAAGTAGCGCACACAGCTGAAGGATGTACCAATTAAGATGGCGCGTATTTATCCCAAAGTTCAGTTTGCGTTGAAAAGCTAGATGGTACTTAATGGTTACAAAAAGGGTTATACTTTGGATACAAACATAGAATGCGCTTAAAATCAAATACTGAAGCTGACAATGGAAGGGACGCAACTTTTGTTCTCTGCTTCAGTGTTTGATTTTAAGCGCATTCTATGTTTGTATCCAAAGTATAACCCTTTTTGTACCATTAAGTACCATCTAGCTTTTCAACGCAGACTGAACTTTGGGATAATTACGCGAAACTGACTAGTGTTACGGTATTGAAAAACAAGATGTCATTGATCCTGTTGCAGCTTCTGCATAGGTTCCCCCTATTGTTTGGAATGAATGTTTTTAGCCATCCAGGATGATAATACCATCTCAAATAATAAGTAAATCTGATCTACTGCACAACAGTGTATTAACTTACGTTTCAGGCAATTTGGTACCGTACGTGTTTATGTATATGTTGACCTCCGAAAGGTTAATAACGCCATCGTGGTTAAAACATAACCTTTATCGTGCACAACTTACTATAAGAATTGCTAAGCGAATTACTAGGTGGGCCTAGTACCGTGTTTTAAAGCTCAACACAAAAGCCGTGATCACCAGCTTAAATTTGACGAAAGAAAGTCGAGAATAGACAACGTTTAAAACAGACGAAAGGTTTCGTTATAAACGCGATTGCTTTGGGTTTGCGTCAAAAACTTTCCCGTTGCACTTGTTAATTTTGGCGATTAGTTTTCAAGGACATTGAAGTATGCAAAGTCAAAACGATGTTGAAACATGCAAATTTTGTAAACAGTAAATCGTTAATGAATGGCAGTGAAAATATATACAACAATATATACAGTATTCATGCGTAAAAGATTTCCTTACGAAAGTCAACAAACCAAGTGAAGAGAAGTGAATATACTGAAAAACGAAAAGGGTTTAAAATATCCGAATTCAAACCATGCGGGTGACTTAGTCAAAGTGGAAAACAAAGTATATGTCATATACCACCGGTGAAAATGAAATCGGACAAATGCATACGCAACCGAAGATTTTAAAAAAGTTCAATGGCTAGCTAAATACACAGGTTCTTGGTAATTAAAGAAAAGCAAGAGTTTAAGTAAGTAATGCCTTAGATGTTTGTGATCATGCAGCAAGAGATTAACCCAAAGATCACAATGATGTAAATGTAACCCTGTTCGAAAAATGAAACCTCTAGCTTGGATACATGTTAGATTGATGTTAACTTAAATGTTTCATGTTGTGTTCGGAAACATTTGATTTTGATTTTTTGTATTCACCAGTATTTTAATAAAAATACAGAGAGTCATACATAAAAAAGAGAGAGAGAAAAGGTGACTGAGCGTGCATCAGGACAATACACAATTGTAACGGTTAATCAGTTCGGTCAGCGGAGGATGGATACAAAACATTTAAGTAGAATTTGTTTCATAATTCATTGAATTGGAAATAGAGTGATCAGTATTGTTGAATCGGGTAATGCTGGCGCGAATAGGGTAACGG
>JAVFBZ010005119.1:1340-12372 GCA_032466195.1 Katharina tunicata
ATTTACAGGACAAAAACAGGGCATTACAATAAATCGGCTCCCTATGCCCCTTAGCTGATAGAGCACCAGGGCACAGGAGGACTCCCACCCAATCACCTGCTAAAATAAAACGAAAATTAGGTACGCTCTATACTCGCTCACAAATATGCTTGTCAAACTACGATAATACGGGACAGTACATGCTCTCTCATGCGGGATAGTGTTATGTATAGATGAGATTCCGAATGCCTGAATTACAGGCACTTAAGTAGAGATTACAAATGTATATGGTGTGCTGCACTTTCATACAATTTTGTTGATCAACTGTTCAGTTGACACCGCACTTACGGTCATTAATAATACTTTTACTCATATGACGGCGGAAAAGAAAAAAAAAACAATCACCAGCAAGGACAAAAAAAAAACGTCCGCGGCAAAATGATGATGTTGTAAATAATGTTAATGTTGAAAGGAATTACACTTACGACTAAAGGTGGGATTCCAGATCTCCAAATTATCACCTGCTTTGACTACAACCTGTAACAGGATAAAACCACTGGAACCACTGGCTTGAGACAGTTTCTTTGGATTGAATGTTAACATATACAATTAAATATTGATTAGTTAACTTTAAGGGTGTTACGGTGGGACCTCCGGTGCCCCGGTGCTCTTTCAGCTAAAGGGTATAACGAAACCCTATTGTCTGTGCATATAGTCAGTTCTGTATTGGGTTCTGTCCTTTTCCTGTGGCGTTTGTCGTCTGTTGCCATTGTCGATACGGTTGGTTCCTTCACCCATTGGACTGGCATGCCGTCATAAACGGATTTGAGAGAGTAGCTCGATCCAGCTACATGTTATATATGGATAACGTAGTAGACTAACAACGGTACAGAACTTTGCATCTACCAGCTACGTAGCTCGACTTAACAACTGTAGCTCGATCGGGTTACGCTGTCGTGCACAAAACCAATTAAATCAAAATCGAACTTCAAATGGCACTTTTCTGAACATTGCATAACAACAACACACGCTGGTCTTGCCAACAATTAAGGGAAAATAATTTCATTCTACCAACACCCAATTTTTGCGCTAAGATAATTTTTAAACAGGCAAAATGTTGGCGTTTACAAATTTGCTAACTTCAAACCTTGCTTTTTGGCAAATCTTGTTGGAGAAGTAAAACACGTTCCACTTTGGGTTGTCGCAAATTTTCGAGTCGTTTTTGATGGCATAACGATTGATTTAAAAAGGATGACTTAAAATCTTATCGGTTTTCAGTAAATCTGAAGTGGAAATAAATGTCATGTGGATTTCAGTTTATTGGTTAATTTTGCATGACCCATCTGTAATTTTGTAAAAAATAATAAAATTACCTTTTTTTACAATGGACACAAAAAAAATTGGATGTGAAAAATTTTTTGTAATATTTATGTTTTGTAGGCAGAAATAAATGCAACAAATCCGATAAGAATGACAGTATTTTTCCAAAGCGGATTTACACAAAACCTATTATATGTCAAGTCATACTTTTTAAATAAACAGTTATGTCATCTTGCGAACATGTGGACTTTGACACAAACCAGAGTGAAAAGAACGGGTTTCATTCCTCCAAAAGGATTTGCCAAAAAGGAAGATTTAAATGTTAAACAAAGCTTTTGAAGTTAGCAAATTTGTAAAAAATCTCAAATTTGATTTATTTAAATAATCTCAGGGTGAAAATTGAGGGTTGGTAGAATGAAACTTTTTTTACTCACTTGTAGTCTAGACCAACCAGTGGTGGTGTTGTTATTTTAGTAATGTTTGTGGATAAATGCCAAGTGAAGTTTGATTCTGATGTCATTGTTTTTTTGCATGACGGTGTAACTCGATCGAGCTACGTCCCATAACTATAGATCGTGCTATGGTATTTAGATCGAGCTACACAGCTGGGTCGAGCTACTCTCCCTAACCTGGTATAGACTGATACAAGTTAAATAACATTAAGTACGGCGTTATTGTAAACGCCAATTAAACAAACAATTTCTTTTTATAGGGTTTTACGTAGTATCTCTCCTAATTTAACTCAAATGAAGCGGTGTGTCAGGTCAGTGGTTTGGCTGATTGAGAGTTTTACGTAGTACTTCTCCCAATTTAACTCAAATGAAGCGGTGTGTCAGGTCAGTGGTTTGGCTGATTGAGAGTTTTACGTAGTACTTCTCCTAATTTAACTCAAATGAACGGTGTGTCAGGTCAGTGGTTTGGCTGATTGAGGGTTTTATGTAGTACTTCTCCCAATTTAACTCAAATGAAGCGGTGTGTCAGGTCAGTCGTTTGGCTGATTGAGGGTTTTACGTATTACCTTTCCTAATTTAACTTAAATTAAGCGGTAGGTCAGGTCAGTGGTTAAGCTGATTGATTAGTGTTTAACACCGTGACTTTTTTTAATTATATGCCGGCGGCGTATTCTAACGGTACGCCGCAAAACAAACACAACCACATTCGTCGCTTCAAATGTTGGCTATTTTGAAATGATAATGACCCTCCAGTGGTAAGTAAGGCAGCATGAATGTAATCTCAAATTGTGCCATAGGGCTCTGTCTAACACGTGAAACCATCAACACAGCCATGCACAGGAATATTAACCGCAAAGGACAAACACAGTACTAATACAATCAGGCAAAAATAAGTCTGCTTCCAGCCCAGGTTACGTTAACAATCGGTAATCACTTACCGCTAATAAACAGCTCACAGTGCACAACAACATTTCAGAATGCCTGCAAAATACACACAAAAAGGAAAATATAACCTAACTGATCTTGGCTCTAGAATGACAATTAACATACGAGTTCACGCATTGAAGGTTGTGATGTAATTAGTTTTCAGCAAAAAGTAATTTAAGACATAGTAATAATTTTCACATCATTTTCAAAAGTTTTGAAAAAGACTTTGTAAATTATTCTGATACGATTTGTTGGTACATTACCTTGGTAAAACTTATTTAACAAGTTGAAAAGCAAAGAAGCACTGTTCTCGTTCAAAAAATACTACAGTTCACCAATGGTGACGCTTTGAGTAGTATCCTTCGTGTATGGTGACACCAATTAAAGGATGAGCAATCCGGAAATATTTATCTTGTCTTTTGGGTCTTGTGAAATTGTAATAACCATCGGCTGTGTAGAAGTTTATAAAACAGGTTCCGATGTCTGAATTCATCTGTTAGCTGAAGTAGCATCCTTACAGGTCGGACTCAGTGTCGACAAGTACACTTGCTCGGAGGAATACCAATTCATTCTTTTGAAGTGTTTGGACGAATACCCTTTCTTTTCTCATCATTCGCTGCGTCTTGTCGCTGAAGTAAAGGTATCTTACACTAAATAAGTTTTGTACGCCGGCACTTTAATATCTTTCTCGCGGAGAATCTAGATTTTGCTGTTTCAAATAGATTGCATCTTTAAGACAGTCGTTCAACACCACTTTCAAAGGTACTTAAGTGATACCGTTATTTAACGTTGTGAAGCATTCGAATTAAATAACCACAGTTAATCAAAATTAACATGAAGGTTCGTTTAAATTCCTATGACGGTATTGTTATGAAAATCTCCTATAAATATTACTTATGCAGTAATAACGCTGGACACTCCAGAATGCTTATCGTTATCCCAACAGCGTTAACAGGAATATCGGTGTCATTGGTTTGATCTTTAAGATGGAATGGTGATTCTTTTCGTTTTTTTAACACAAACTATTGAAACCCTTGGAACACGGAAGTTGGTTTCGACGGTGGCCTCTCCGTGGCTAAGTTCGTTGAGCAGTGGACTGCTAGTTCACATTCCCTCTACCTGGTATAGGATAAAGGCTTTGTCGATCTTGGGTGTAAAAGGGAAATTTCCTCGTGACTTGGAGGGATCGCGGTGGGTTCAACCAAACATTTTCGCTGTTTTCCATCCATACACCAGCAACGCGAAGTGATCATAATGAAATGCCCTGGAGTACGGCACGACGTTAAATAGGTTGTGCACGAGGAAAAATTAGGATCGGATATACCCATTGGCATGTCTTGGAATTTCGCATAATATCCATAATTGAAATTATATTGAGTTATCATATGTTAAGTAGTATGTCGTAAGCTTAACTTTTGTGCCCAACTAAATTAACCCATATTAACACCAAATATTAATCGAGCTACACTTATGGTAATCATTAATGTTTTTTTTTTACCACGAAGGTAGACCTTAATGAGGTGATCTTTCTGTTCAAGCTTGAATAATACATTTTGAAACAATGGCGCTGGACAAGATAGTGGTTTTGGTAAGCAGATTGGTGCCTGTTTATTTTTTTATTAAGATATTTGTTATCTAGTAAAATGATTTGGATATAAAATGTTATTTTCCGTTGATTACAAATGTCAATCTTAGCTAACCAATAAAACAAATGCCTAATCAAGTCTACAAGAGTCGACTGTTGGCAACTTTTTTTCTAATTTTTTTTTCTAGGACTTTCTTGGTCGTTTATACTGTTTTTTTTTTTTTACAGATTTTAATCGAATGGCATGAGATATTTCGGTTTAGGAGATTCGTTTTAACTACAAATAATTTGTTAATTTGTTAATATACATGTTAAGGACGACCAAACTTTTGAACCTTGTCAAGCATTTTCTTTTTCTTTTAGATTCTATCAATATGCAGTGTGCAAATTTACTGCGATGATCCAATAATAAAAGGTAATCTGGTCATTTTTTTACGCCCGGGACGTGACGTATTTATTGTATGGCCCACTTCCGTCCGTCCGTTAGCTTTGTCATCACTGTAGAGCTATCATTTTTCAACCCATTTTTAGAGCGATTTTGTCCCTCTTCCTAGTTCAAACTTCAGTCGTGTCTTTTATTAAAAGGTCTTTAACAAGTTAGTCTCGTCTGCTTGAACCAGAGTTAGCATGTTGTGTCAAATCCTACAATGTTTGTCCTTTCAACAAATGTGTTTTCGTTATCCTCCATCTTGTCCATTTGTTCTTGCATCTTTGTACAAAATTTATGTTTTTGTCCTGTTTTGTCAGCATGTAAATTGTACTTGTGTTTTTTTTACTTTTTCTTTTTGTAGTCAATGATTTTCTATAGTTTGTCAGAAAATGTCTTGCTGTGTAACGTTTGTCGGTGAACATATTTCGTTTTTGGTAAAAGTTCATAAAGTAAAGTAGATCATGTCTTGTACAAAGTTACCTAGTTTGTCATACAGGTTGTGGAAAGTTCCGACCAAAATGGCGATAGATATTTAAATCGGATAAACCTCGCGATTCTCGCAGATGTATTCCTTAAAGTCCATCGAATCATTTTCTCTTCACCACAACGACCTAATCTAATTGCAGTTGATCCCGGTTGTCCAGATCTAATGACCGGAACACCGACCCTAGCCCTGTACGCTGATGTACCAGCACACGCCACGGCCAAATGTAAGAATGGAGATAGCGTGTTCTCGGCCGATAGCAGTAACGTAGTAAAGCAGATTCTTCAGGGTTCGTTTGATCAAACTTATACTGGAAGTGATTGTCTGTTTCATGTAAGTGATATAATGATCTCGTGCCTCTCATACAAACCCAAAATAAGAGTTTTTAACCAATTCTGAGGTTAATATCTTTATTTTATTTTACTCTATTTCCATCTTTAATTTTTGAAAATATAGCACATGTTGTTCTGTAATAACACGAAATACCCAATGTTTTGGTCCATGTGATTTCCATTTAAATCGCCGGTATTACATTGAAGCACGATTTCCATGTTGAACTATATATTGAAAGTCCACCTTATATCGTTCGACCGCAATTGCGGGCCCTCTATCAAAGCGTAGAATGTTTCGAAGTTATATTTATGCCGCCATACGTTCATCAACACAAGAACCTCGTCGCTTGATCTCAATGGACCTTATCACAGAACAAACACAACGTATATCCGATAAAGGGCCTTTAGAATTTAATAGTTTGCCCAATGACCTTAAACATTGCACTTCCCCACAAGTGCACCATTGCGGGTTTTATCTTGAATTCATAAACCTTGCACTTAAGTACAATCGGAACCAAATTTCGTTTTGGTTATACATTCTTTGCGTTTAGTGACGGATATATGGTTTAGCCTCTTTGATTGTTTTTAATATAATTCCGAATGTCCACGTGTCGACGACCTGCACCCCTGATTGTAACGGTAACCATTGACCAACACTCCGTTATTACTGAAATATGGGGCCGTGGTTGAGCGTTCACTGTACCCGGAATAGGTTCGATCCCCCTGTGAACCTTAGTTATATAACGGAAGTTTTCCGGTGGCTGCGGAGTTCGCGGGGTGGTTTTACGAGGTTTCTTCCCGGTTGTCCATACACCGACACATACAATTAATAATTAAGTCGTCATATAGGTGAAATAGTACAGCGTTAAACACAAACAAACAAATTATATAATACCCTGAAATCAGCTTAGCGATGTAGCTTGTTGGCAGATTTATCCTTAACGATTCATGTCTTGTATAAAGATGTAAGATTGTGTTATAATTTGATTGTAGAAAAAAGCCTTGGCGAACACATTTACTGTACAGGTGGAGGTAGGATGGGGTGAAGATAATAGTCACGTGATTGGTATGAGGAAAGTGTTTACAATGAGCTGTGCCTACGATGACCATGGACAAGCAATCTCCCCAGATCAAGCTATAGGGGCTGGGTAAGTAAAGGTAGCTTTTTGCAATCGGTTGAAATTGAAAACGCATTACTTTGAGGGCATGATAGAGGTTAGAAAATATCTGGCAAAAATACCAGTCTCGCATGTTTTAAAAAAACTCGGAGCAAAACATAATTATTCCAACGTTATCTTAATTTCAAAATTGTAGCAACGGTTTGAATACCCTTTTTATATATGCCTGTCGAAGATTGGCTGCATTATGTATTCACGATAACGGTCGGTCTGGGTCGGCGGGCGGGCAGTTTCCGCTTAATATCTTGCTTAATTGTTCCATTTCTATGAAACTTGCAGTAGCTAAACCTGTGGAGACTGACGTCGTTCGAAAGTGACCAGTGATACTTCACTAAGCTCTAGAAGTCGCTTCGATTGCGCTTGATATCTTGCTTAAATGTTGTCCGATTATCAAACTGGGTCAGTATATCTACAATCTATAAGTATATGGTGGGAGTAATTTGCATAATGACGTACTGTATTGGAATCTGATTGGTCAATTGTTTCCTCAATATTGTGATCATATGTTTAATATTTACCAAAGGGGAAGGAAACAAAGAACACAAATCAGTCAAATTGGACCCTACGAAGTTAACAAACCTGTTCACATTTTTGTAGCATTCCTTATTTTCCACTGCATGCCTCTTAAAATCAACTTCTGTAAGTAAAATGTGTGCTCTTTTTGTGACGTATCCATTTCTGATTTCTTGCAGATAAAAAATACACGCATTAGTTAAACTTGATACGTAACAAACAAATGTACGGATAAATTTATATATTTGATGCAATAATATAGATTTACATCACCGGCAATATAACTACAACCAAGGTAGCACAAGTCCACCATGCATTTTACTTGCAGTAGTTAAAATAAAATGGCCTTCAATTGAAAACCTGGAATCCTAAAAAATGTAATACCAAATATATTCACCACTTGACTGGCTATGTGTTTTCGTTTCCTTCCTCTTTAAACCTGGTCAGTTGCTCCAAGTCGTACTGCTGTTCCATCTGGTTGGTCGATCCTTTACAAAGGACTTGGTTCTTTGACCAAGAAACATTTGACTTTTTGGAATCGGTCCCTTGTGTATAATCGGGTAATGTAGTACTGATTGTGCAGTACAATATAATAAAAAAAATTAGAATTGATTGGTGGGATCGATCCCTTGTATGCGGTTTGGAGTATTCTGCAATCTTGACCTTTCTATTTTATTTTGTTATATAGTCTGTTCTCTGTTGGAATACAGTCGTCGTATATGGGGAAATGCCCTTGAGCACGGCGTTATGGTATCATTTTACTGTTGGAATACACCACAGTTGTATATACCCGTTCGTGAGCACAACGAAAAACACCGATTGTACTCGACAATCTATTCCTTTAGCTTCCAACGTGTTTTATGTTGTACAGACGGCTAATCGATTAGGCAAATCGTATACCACTATTCATTTTGCTCCAGGTTCATTGCACCCCGGGAGAGACAAGGGCTGCAGGGTGATGATTCGGTTGCTGTCTTTGCCCTGGAAGTGATTGACATCCTTGATGACGTCATTGACCCTTCAACGGAAATTTCCATAGGGCGAAAAGTTCGTCTACGAGCTGTAGATACATCAGGTGAATTACTTTATCCATATCACGATAAAATATCACTTTCCCGCCTTAATCATCGGAGTATAAATAATATATATATATATACATAGGCCTGTTTGGCTAACCTGGTAGCATTGGAAGAACATGCCCGTGGAGCAACCTTACTGAACAGGGCACGGCGCTTAGTGGCATGTTCCACTCACATGTAAGACACATTATAACCTAGAGTACAACTCTTAACATCGATCAGAACAAAGGCACAATTCGAATCAATGTTTATACTGGACAAGAGATGCGTTCTATATCGTTATCGTAATCGATATACGGGCCTATACTGATATAGAACAGCAGACCAATAAAGTGATTTCCAAATTTGCTTGGAATAATTTAAATGGGATAGGTTAAACATTAAAACTTCTCGCATAGGTAAAATTTAAAAAAGATATTTTATTTGTTAACGAGAGTAGCAAGATGGCTGTCAAATTCGAAATAATGCTGCGGAGCAGTTTCAAACCTGCTTCAAATGCTATATTTTGATAAAAAAAAAATACGCAAAGAATTTTTAAGAATGGACTCGGCTTTGAACTACCACTAAAAAATACGACGTTAAGTGCAAGTTATGGGTCCGCACTGTTCGATGAGGACAATATAATGATTTAGCATTGCATAGTTCTGTAGCAAACTAGGCAAGCGTCAAATTTTGCTTCTAGTTTTGTACATGCATCAAGTCACTGCAAAACAGTCCTTTCGTCAAAGCTTTGTAAACAGCTTCTACTGAATTTAAATTAATCCAGTTTACCTTCTTTTCACATAACATTGTAGATTCCATAACATCATTCAAGGCTATAAGCTGCGTTGCTGAGAATGATGAGACCTCCTTTCCCATTCTACGTGCAGGGTAAGTGTTTATTCAGCAGTGCCTACCACCATATTAGTCTGTCCGTTTCGAGTGCAAAACTTAAAGCCGACGAAACTATATAATAACATTATGTGAACTCTCCTCATCCGGATAAAAAATATCCCCAAAACTTAAATGATAGCCATTGTTCCGTTTTATTTGTAAGCTGCCAATTCAAAGGGCCGCTCCGTGGTTGAGCGTTGGGCTCTTCATTGTACCCGGAATAGGTTCGATCCCCCTGTCGACCGTAGGTATATAAGGGACGTTTTCTGGTGGCTGCGGGGTGGTTTTTTTTTAGTTTTCTTTTCGATTTTCCACCATACACCGACACTGCAAAGTCGTCATATAGGTGCAACACTTGAGCACGACGTTAAACATCAAACAAACTAGGTTAAAACACCAAACCTTTTAGTGTCGGTTAGTTGAATAATATATTAACACTGGAGGTTTCTTTTAACAGGATCGGAGTAAACCTTTTGAACTCTTCTAAATCTATGAAGATAGAAAGAATCGGGACTGATCTCCGCTAAACTATTGTCAGTTTACATATTAACGACTATTCGTCATTCAATCAAGTGCGGGCTGTTATCTTAGCTTTGAATCAAAAGTAGGCCGATTTGTTACGTCCCGTGGCGTTCTTGTATGTTGCGACTGTTGTTGGAGCTTGTTTCCTTCACCCATTGGGCTGGCACACCGTCACGAGTGAGTAACCTTAAGTATGGCGCTTACCCTAACCAATCCTTCACTTGAGTGATCCTGTCCATCTACATCGTATTGGAGACGGTCCATTTCTCATTTCAGGTGTGGTGATGGTTTGGTCTTTCCTTTGATTACTGGCTTCAATACTGATGGTAAAATTGTTTACAGTCCATACTTTGAGTTTTTCAAACTGAAGGGTAGCAGCACAGTTCGCTTCCAGTGCAGTTTTACGGTCTGTGCTGCAAATTGTGACGGGGTAAGTAGAATTTGTTATCACGGAACAATCTGCTCTTGTAGCTTCCGAGTGGGTGGTTGGGCGAGAGCCTTCTGTGCCCTGGTACTCTCGGAGTCAATGATTGAATTAACCTTAAACAGGGGAAGCCCAATAAATCCATGTTGCTTCCGATCTTTTTAGACACTTTTTATAACACTTTCAATAGGTTATTCAATGTTATCAGCTAGTGACGTGAAGTCTCGTGTCATTACAAAATTGATCGAAATAAGTGATTTTTATTTCCGACGTGATCCAACAACAATTTGTCTTGTATGACCTGCATTTAAATTGCGCTCTTCATTCTTCAAAGTCCATACCAAATTAAATTTATCCAATAAATTGTATTTATTCTTCACAGGACTCTTGTTCCAGTATAACTAGAAAACGAAGGTCCTATTCGAAGTTAACCTCCCCTTACAAAGGTAATTGTAGATAAAATGGAGACAAGCCGCCGATCTACAGGTCTCTATTAGATTTTTTGTTATCTTCTAAGCGAACAGCGAAAATTAAAGATGTGACTTGTGTATAGGTACTCTGGGCTAAGGGAGATGAGAGAGCCGTTTTTGTGGTTGTAGTTTTTCATTTTCCCAAAGTTTCGTGAAAAACGAAGCAATTACTATCTTGAATTTTAAACCTCGATCTCACTAAAACTGCTTTAAATTACCTCTGCTCACATAACCCCACATCCCCATAATGGACACAGAAAAATTAAACCATGCATTGTTTTGTTCTGGATCTTTCAACTATTTTGGGGTTCGAATTTGAATTAAATTAGATCACTGGCTTGTCTTTCCAGGTGTTTCAACACAAGGTGAATTAGTTGGTCTTCCAGTGGTCGTCGTGTCCTCTCTAACACATACACTGTCTAATAATGGTAGTGGAGCGGTAGACGCGACCAGACCCGACTTGG
>JAVFBZ010005130.1:0-12371 GCA_032466195.1 Katharina tunicata
GTGTTTAACTATTACAGTGACTTCTTTGTTTACCTTTCCTTTCTGCATTTTAGGTGTTTGCTTTGTGACATTTTCTCTGATGCAGTTTAAGTTACTTCATTTATGCGAGTGTGTTCTTTCAACTTCTTACAACAAAGAGTTAATGTCCTAGACAGGGTTGCCACTTTGCCCAGCCCTATTAGCATGTGCTCTTCCGGCTTCATCAGCTGTTCATTTTTGACTGATGTTGTTGTTGTTGTTCGAGCTTCTACACAAGGCTGTTTCGTAAAATTATACGACAGTTTACGATTCCAAAACCCATCAAGACAAAACTCACCTCTAGTTCATTTTGGTCCATGATGAATACATTTATAGTTGGCAAGCGATGAAGAATATACAAGGTAACGACAACTACAAGCTCTTGAACTGACAAACCGTGAAGGAGGGGGACATAATCTACGCCTTCATGGGTTTCATCTAGTAATTATCTCCCTTAGGTTAATATAATGCGCCGTTTGCCAGGGCGATTCAGAGACGCCTTCACACCCCATTCGTTAGGGACTTTATGTTCTTTTATCAAAGTAACAGTGAACAAAAAAAACACTTGGAAGAATAAAAGCAAAAAAAATGTTTAAATAGGCTTAAGTGAAAACACCTAAACGCAGCTGAGAAAAGCAAATAAAGAAAATTCCCAGTAATTGATAAACACTTCCGAGCCCTTTATTGTAGATATAAGTAGGCCACTCTGGCCCATTTAAAGCCCTAAACATATATAGGGCCTTTGGGATTTCTGTACTATAGGACCAACTATATAATCTATAGACCCTGAGGAAATCTAAATTGATGCGGTCTCGATCTTCCTCGTTTTATTAAATTGGCCTTATTGTAAAATAAAGAATCAAATTATTCCCCTTCTTCTCAATCTCGAGACATTAGGTCAACAACAATAGGGAAATGGGGAGGGACAGACGGTATAGGCCCATTAAAATCTAGCTGGCGACCAAACTGAAAAAGTTACTACCAATTTACACCTTTTTTTTTTATCATTACCGTACGGAAAGAGGGCATGATTTGGGAATATAAACTATCTATCTAAACTAGAAACCGGTCGAAATCGTGTAGACACCTTGCCAACAAGAATTTTCCATCATAACAAAATAGTATCTCGATTTCATAAGATTTTATTAGTTGGTGTACTGTAAAGCTCACTATGTGAGTTCAATTTCAATATTAAGTCAACAAATATAGGCTTACAAATTAACCCACTTGGCAAGTCAACTAGGACAGTGAATGTTGGCATCAAGTTACCGTACATATTTTTATATAAATGTATAGAGAAAGAAAAGTGTGTTTGCCTCCACTGGGGTTATCTATATAGGCCTGCCACCCAGTTTCGAATCACGGTAGAGTCAAGCAAAATTTTTCTTTCTCTACATTTATAAATACAAAAAATACATATAGGCCTATTCCCGGAAGGCCTGTATACATACCCGATCAGCGATTCTCTCTTTTAGAGTTTGCTGCTAAGTGCATGGCCTTCAAATAATATTACCCTTAACAGCTGTAATATTAATTGAATGTCACTTATTTAGCAATTCTTTATAATAGGCCTACTACTGGGTAATATTAGACCTGTAGTCGGTAAGAAAATAAAAACTGTCGATAACATCCTCTAGCAGCATTCCAGAGATGATCTTAATCTCTTCATCTCTACTAAAAATCAACTTGATCCAAATATTCAACTTCAAACCTACGTACTATATCAGCCTTTTTGGATGTTACAGTCAACAAAGGTGTCCACTTCTCTGTAACAGGGATGTTGGATTATAAGGTATTCTTTAAACCTATACGGATAGTCGGATACCGATCAACTATTCTTCATGCTAATTATTTTCATTCGCCGCACACCTTTGAAGGAATTAATAAATTCCATATATTAAGGTATCATAGGAATGGTAGAACCCTCTCTTCTTTCAACGAGGCCTGTTCTGTTCTCTTTAAGGCTTTGATTCCCAGAGGATATTCAATGTGATTTCTTCGCAAGATTAGGTCTGAAACCCTCAGAAAACTGAACAGTTATAACGTATAGGCCAATTTACAGAATCAGTGCCTGTACAAAAACATCAGAATCACCCTACATAATATTGCCAGACAGGTCTTCCAAATGTATGAAGACTAGAAGTAAGCTAGACTATTACCAGAGGGTTTTCTTCGTCGGGGAACAAACTAGAAAGGTTTGTCATTTGGTAGATGTTTTAAACTGTGATTTTCACTTGTGAAAAGTTTCTGAAACAGTATGTTGGAGAAACCAAACATGCTTTTAGGCTTATAGAGCCAACAATCATTTGAGTTCAATCAGACTACAGCTGGTCTCAATAGTTGAGCATTTCTCCCTTCTGATCATTCGGTCATAGATCATTTTGAAATCACGCCGATTGAAAAAAACACCTTTTTTTATTATGAAGGGGAAAATAAACGGAAACGCTGGAGAGAGAAGCTTATTGGAATAAAACACTTCAAAGCATTGTACATATCCATTGGGCTTCAACTTTGAACCAGGTAAAGACTCAAGGCGCAAGGGTAGACATTTATAGTAGACCTTTAGTTTTCCAATATGACCAGCCTAGCACCAGGTTTGTTAGTCTCCTAATACATGAATAACAAAACCTTGTACCTAAAATGATTAGGACCTATACGCCTCCCTCACAGAGACCTATCATATAGCGTTTAAGAAGAGCAAAACTCTCAAGGTTGAGACGAAACTCCATTCTGTATCAGGTCTTCATAGGTAGACTATAATGGGTTTATTAGTAACGCTAAACGATACTTTTTTAGGTTCTGTTTATTTTAACCAATACCTAAATATCTATGTTTGTTCGCCACATATTTTCTCCACTATTTACATGTTACATGTTATGTCTTTTCTCGAGATGCGCCTTAGGTTATCCAGGACAACTTGAGACAATTGGACGATATATTTTTGCCAGTGTGAGTACTATTGACAAAAATATAATATAATTAGGTAGGGACAACTTCTCTTTTTTTGACATTTTATGGTCTTCTTTTTGAGGTAAACATAAGATATTAGACCAACATAAGATATTGTGGATGACCTATATGTAGTATATTTCCGGCTCAACGTTTCGGCCTAGTTGCTAAGACCGTTTTCAAGCAGTGTATGACGTCTTAGCAACTAAGGCCAAAACTTTGCACCGGAAATATGCCAGAAAAGGTTAACCACAATATCTTATGCTATGCTGTGGTAAATGTAAATCACATACAGATTTTGAGTAAAGTGAAATCAGGATAAAACACATTCAATCCACTTTAACCCTGATTATATGTCATCGCCGCTGAACCAGGGAGAAGGGGTAGCCTACATTAAATAAGCTTTTATAAACGCTTTAAGAAAAAGATCAATTATCTACTATAGAAATCCGTACTTTATTTCTTTCTTATCTGCTTGATGTGTAACAGCGATGTGTCCGTGGGAAGTATTGCTGCTAAACTGTTTGACGAATTAAACATTAGTGTATATTAGTCCCTGATGCAATCAGGTCTGGGCTCAGTTATATCTATTTATAGTTAATTAAATTCATTAATATCCACTACCCCAAGAAATGTACAGGTACGCATATGTGTATGTGTATATTCATGTGTATATATAAATTATATCTTCAAAACACTATTTACTAATGATTTAAATTCAGTTGTATATATGTTATTTGTATATGCTCACCAACCAATTTTATTAGGTATTATAATTACACCTTACCAGTTAACTACTTTTATAATGGGATAAAATAAGCCCCTTGGGGTTTCTACTCCCGCCAGAAAATACTTCCCTTTCAATTATTTTATACATATTTATTATCCTATGCTTCTATACAGAATTGTGTATTTTATTTATATATTTCTGGTGAATAAATGAGATGAAAATGAAAAATAAAATGAAATGAATAAGGCCAAGAAAAGTTCAAATTACCGCCTATGGAAGATTCATTGGAAAAATTGAACCTTTAGTTTAAAAAAGAACGTGTTTTATCCTCAATACAAAGTAAATCTGGATTAACCATCGATGGCGCAAAACTGATCTTTTATGAGGGTGAATTTAGAGCACTCTGATTGATTATGTTTCTCTTACTTCAGCAAGGAACTTGTAGTTCGTCCAAATGAAGATTTAATTTTGTATTTATAAGTATTTATAATTACAAAATACGCAACATGAAAAAATTTGCTGATAAACGAAACATCAATTCAAACAAGCTTTGTCCCTTGACTCACTACCAGCCCGTGTTAGTTTACGTGTTTGGCGACATACACGACTTTGCCTAATGGCCTCAAACTTGAAAACGGTCTTCGCATTTAGCCCGAAACGTTGCACTAGAAATAAACTAGAATTGTCATCTATGGTCCTTACGTTTGTTACGTCATAATCACAGTTCAGCCATACTACCTTTCCACATTTCCAATTGCGACAAAGAGAAGTTCTAAGCTAAAAGTACTGTGAGTGATCTTATTACATCCGATTGTGTACCACATTATTGATATATTTAACTGTTATCTTTGTGGTTTATATATAAGTATTATTTAACACTACACTCCGAAGTTTAATGCACACATTCCCGTTAGCTTATATCTAAAATAGATGAAAAGTCCTACAATCGCATCTTGGAAATTTTAGTTACATCGAACTGTTTCTTAATTTTAACATTTTATGTCTCAAAATGTTTGGTGGAGTTCGGTCATTCACACTAGCAATGAACAGATAAGATATCGCACAGCTGAAATATTTTGTTGTATATCTTTGCAGATGCCGAAAGGTAAACCTTTAAAATCTGATTTGGGGTCGTTCTTCATGAAAGTCCGACACTTCTTTCACAATGCTGAGCGGGAAAAGAAGAAATTCAAAGGTGCAGCTATGTCCTCAAACATACCAAGAGTGTTCGCCTTAAACAATACAAGATACGAAGTCTCTCTGGGCTACCCAAAGGAACTGAATCCTTTCGAAGATTCGTGGTATCCAGAAGAACTCAATCCGTTCACTCTAAAGCACCCAGAGGGACTAAACCCCTTTGAAACTTCGTGGTATCCGATAGAACTCAACCCATTTGAGCTGTATCCCGAAAAACTCAACCCCTTCGACAAACCGTTGGACGACTGTCCCGAACACCTAAACCCATTTCATTGTTGACTTTTTTTGTAGTACACACACTTTATAATTAATAAAACGTTTTTACCACTTATTCAAATTTAAAATTTTGTTGAGTTATTTTTTGTTTAAAATTAAAATGCTAAAATTAAAGGTTTCAGTTGAGCACACCCTAGAGTAGGCTATATCCTGTGAATTAAATACATAGACAAATGTAATGTTGCAATTTTCTGTCCATTGCATTCCTCTACAGAAGTAGCATACACAATTCCAACGATTAAATTTGAAAATTAACCAATTTGGTTAAATTGAAATATGACTGTTGCAAAAATGAGATCCTATCTGCTTTATGGTATTGTAAACAGCTCCCGTGTGCTCCTACAGACAGGTGTAAAATGCAGATGCTCTCCCGCACAATTCCGTTGTAACAGGATTTATCTAAATACACATTGAATGTAAAATTAGATGTATCGTATTATAATAATAATAATAATAATAATAATAATCTTTATTTAAACTCGATGGCCTCATAGGTCAACAAAGCCTCTTTTCGTGAGGGTCGAGGGCTTTAACGTGGTAAAGAAAACCTGTAAAAAAAAAAAGTAATGTTAGACACAGCAGGTTGAAGAGAACAAGTTAAAAAGACATATTTCAATTCTTCCTTGGCTGTTTGATGTATAACAGCAATGTGTCCTTCAGATGTATTGCTGACAAACTCTTTGACGAATTAAACATACATACATATTTGTCCCTGGCGCAATCTGATCTAAACGGATCATCAAATGACTATATTAAGCTATATTATCGATAAACAACAAATGGCCTATCAAGAGCATAATAACTGATCAGAAGGCAACGGTTATATCCACCTGCATTCAAATAATGATTATATAACTATATCCCCAAAAAACAAGGCCAAGAAAAGTCCAAATTGTCACCTATGGAGGAACCGGATAAACATATATTTTAAAAAGAAAATAGTTTGTCCACAATACAAAGTAAACCAGGATAAACCATCGATAGCGCAAATATTCTTTTTTATGGCGGGGAATTTTTATGATCGTATTTCACTTCAACCAGGAACCGGTAGAAAGCACCCATGAAATGTTGATTTTGCCCCAGTAGCATATATGCTTATGCGTTATAGCAGCAATGGTGGTGGTTGAAATCAACAAATGGTCCAGAGCATTGTCATTTGTAATACTGTATACGAGCATATTATTATGTTACCGGTTGTTTGCAACTGGGTTAAAGCAATAACTTTCCTGACTAAATAACCAAAATTTATTTTAAATAAGGTGTAATGGTAAAGCTTGGTCAAGAACTCAGTTCAAACCGGCTAATTTTGTATCCTTGACTTTTGCTGACACAAAAGATGGCCTCTTTAAGCATCACTAGTGCCACGCAAAGTAATTGTCTGCCCGCCAACAATTAATGGTGATTTAGCAGCCTCACGTGGAAGGAATTTCTTTCTTGTGCTATTAAATTTTAATTTACTGTGTACTTATATATGACGTTTACCTTTACAGAATATCAGAGCAAGGTTTCAAATTTCTTTCCTATCAATAAGTAACGATATAGCTTAAACGTATGTGACTAACAACAAGCTACAACAGCTAGTCAAAAGATTAAACATCGTCTGAAGTAGAAAAGTGCTGTCCCACACCGGACTGTACATGATGGAAATAAGACAACTAGGC
This sequence comes from Katharina tunicata, assembly GCA_032466195.1. Lineage (NCBI taxonomy): Eukaryota > Metazoa > Mollusca > Polyplacophora > Chitonida > Mopaliidae > Katharina > Katharina tunicata. The sequence continues at coordinate 6,832 of JAVFBZ010005130.1, forward strand.
CTGTTTATTTCGCTATTCACTTGTCTTATATTTGGTAAGTTTACTAAATTGAACATTCAGCAGTACCAAATGCTAAGGTATATATCCATTAGGTTTCTGGAAAAGTCGGGCAAGGTACAAGATAAGCCATATACTACACATACGCAGAAAAAAAGGGGTAGTAATGCCGGAAAAGAGAAGATTTAAAGAAAGTAGTATTAGATTTAGCGAATGTTATGGTACCATGAGAAAAATTTATTGTAAGGCTTACTAACATGCAGAAAATGGTAAGAATATAAAAAAAGTAGATGTAAGAATAAAGTTTAAATGTGGGTTTGGGGGAGAGAGAGAGAGTAGGGATATGGCGTCGGGAAAGGTAGGATAAGACACAAGGAATTTTAGGGAAAGGTGTATTGAAAGGTAGGGTATTATAGAACTCTTAAGTGTGTGGTACATCTGATTCTCCTCTTCCACTCCTCCGAAATTGATGGTCGATACTCTTAAATGAACAGGTATGTAGATTTTAGTCCATTTAAAGGATTTGTCGTAAAAACTGCTACTATTATACAGTACAGAAAGAATAATTGACAAGGATATTAACATTTCAAAGTGTAAGAATAAAGATAATGGTTTGATAACAAGATCCGCGAATCACGAGGAAGGCCAAAGGTATGTGTCGTTATTACAATGTACCTAATCGCCATGATCTCTTGTTCACCATCGTATGCCTTATATATCTTAAGACATACCTTAAATTAATGCCTCTACAATATAAACATTGATATGGTAACCTGTCACGACCATATAGTATTTGTTGTCGAATGTATCACAATTACTCAGAATGGATTCTATATCTTTCGGTTGAAACTCTTTCAAAGAAAGTATAATGTAAAGTTTTGTTAATTGCAACTTCAAATTTCATATTTTATTATTATTATTATTATTATTATTATTATTATTATTATTTCAGCTTCATTTAGTCTTGATGTGAAGTTAGTAAAAACAGACTTTTCCTTCGGCGCACCTTCCAATGTGAAGCTAGAATTATACAATTTCTCTGAAGGAGTCAGCTGTCTGGTGAACCACCCCGGTAACAACAATTCATCGGACACCTGGGTGTCTACTTCCAATAGTACAGCTTGCGTAACCTTGTTGTATGACGAGCCAGGTAAATACCTCTTTCAAGTTAATTGCTTTACCAAAGACAACCAGAATGCCAGTCTGGAAATGTATTTGACAGTTTCAGAGATGGTCTCTGGTCTTTCCATTACTGCTCCGGAGACTTACAATGGAAGGTCTATTCTATACATTGACAAACTAACAAAAACAGCGACTCTTGACTTCAGAATTGAGAATGGGTCCTCTGTCACAGCTGCTGTTAAAGTAAATAACTTGACCAAAGAGGGAATATCAATTGATACTAGCCAGACATCAAGAACAGGAACTGTAACCATCCCACAACTGGAGACAGGGAATATAGAAGTTGAACTAAGCGTATTTAACCCGATTTCCTCCGTGACAATTACGGAAAACATGATTGCTGTGGAACCAATTGGGGATCTTTACTTGAACTTTCTTACGCCCAATGTTGTCAACACAACTGTTCCTTTAACCGTCTCGACTTATTCAGGTTCAAATGTTCAGTACGAGTTTTGCTTTGATGGTCTCTCTTTGGTTTCCAGTTTTAACAACTGTTACTCAACAGGGGACACAGCTAGATTTAATTATACGTTCCCAACTCTTGGTGCATCGCATTTCACAGTATTTGCTTTTAACGAAGGTACGAGAAGAAACACGACTGGTGAGATTGAGCTGGTTAATAAAATAGCGGGTTTCCGGATGTCCTCTTCCCACATAACCGCCTCCGTATCTGACAGTGTTACTCTGACTCTGACTGCCCCAGATGCTAACTACTATCCAATGGAAGAAATGATGATAATGTACCTTAGAAATGAGGAACTGATCAAAGAGCCTACCATCTTGGTCATCAGTCCGGGTAGCACTCAGACTATTGATGTTGAGTTCTTATCACCAGGTGTGTTCCAGTTTAAAGCCATGGTGATGGGGAGACTGTCCGCACAAAACTTGTCAGTAGAAGTCCTAGTTGCAGACCCTTTAGACCTCAGTATGACCATACCAGACAGTCCAATGAGATCGGACAAACCCTTACCCGTTACAATCTCTAAGGCAATTGGATGGGGTTTTAACTATACGTTAAGTTTTGGAGATGGGGCTGAGCAACAGTCGCTTCCTGGAGCCATGAAAACAATTTACAACGAAAGCCTTCAGTTCAATCATACCTATGCCGAAGCCGGAACTTATTCCATCACTTTCTCTGCCAATAATTTTGTTCACCAACAAGAGATAGTCCGCAAAGTCGTAGTGCTACATCCCGTCCCACCCTTCAAAATCATTTCAAATCCTTCTGTATCGATACCAGATGGGTGGGCCACTTTTAACATTGAATCATCCGAGGGAATTCCTTTACCAACCACAGCTTCGTGTTCTATAGATTATGGCAACGGCACCAGAGTCGTCAAAGATGTAGACTGGGTGACTGGATTCCCTGCCTCCAATAACTACAAATCACCCGCGACATTCCACGTGACTATAAGCTGCTCAAACCCTGTCAGTCAACACAACGAAACCTTTGTGGTGAACGTCAACGATCGAGAAATCGATATCGAAGGACTCCGAGTAGATATCCCAAAATACGTGTTAGTTGATACGAAGGTCATTATAGAGCTAAGCATTGCAACGGGAAGTAAACCTGTATACCGAGTTAAAATTGGCTCGGAGTACGATGAAGTATATAAAGACAAAAGTGCGGTTACACGGTGGCAAATGCAGTACTATTTCAAACAAACGAGAGAATACAATGTATCCGTCACAGCGCATAATTCTGTCAGCAGAATTGAAAGTTCGGGCCGCACATCCGTTGTCAAGGACGTGAAAGGGTTCAAACTCTCTGTGGTCCCACAAATTGTCTCCACAACAGATGACTTCAAAATATTTCTTACAACTCCAGGTGAAACTTACTTTCCGCTAGGACCTCTTTCGATGGCATTTTACAAAGATACTGAGTTGCTTACCTCGAAAACTGTGGAATCACCCATACCTCTTAGTGATGTCTCCATACCAGCTTCTCGGTGGAGAGAAAATAGGTATTCCATCCGAGCAATAGTGACATCTCCTGTTGGTAAAAAAGAATATGAACAACTTGTTGACGTTGAAGCCCCAGTCCCATTCTTTACATTCACAGTTGACAATATCGTAACTGTACCCGATGGAATAGCAACATATGACGTAAAGACAAGGGAAGATGAAACTCCACCCACGAACGCCTCTTGTGTCCTGATGTATGGAGACGGACAGTCAGCAACAATACCATGGGAATTTAGTATTTCTGTCAAGCATACTTTTGTTATCACGGGTTTGTATAATTCAACATTCACGTGCGCAAATCGTGTCGGCAAGAGAAAAAAATCGAGGCAGTTTGATGTTTGCGAATTTAATGCTGACGGTTTCAGATTTGTGTATCAAAACAGGGTTCCATTGAATTCCTCATCCCCCAATGTTAATGTCCGCTTTAAGTACCACATATGTGGACTTACATCTGTCAGCTCGGATTCTCAGATCTCATGGCTATTCGAACCAAATTCTAAAATTAAAGAGTCAAACAGCATTGACTGGGAGGAAGAACACCTTTACGTGAACAGAGGTTCCTATAATGTGAAAGTCTTCATTAAGTCGCTTCAAACAAATACAGAAACTATGAGAATCCTTCCGCTTAGGATTGGGATACTTAGTCTAAAAGTAGGAAAGACAATTGGCCGAGTAAGATCTGATGAGTTCACCATCTCAGCCACTGGAGCATATGGATCACTGGTAAATTTCATCGTGGAATTTGGGGATGGGAACAGCCTCACTGTGAATAAAACGGACCTTCGACCTTCTAACGAAACTATATTCAAACATTCCTACAATTCACACGGGTTATTCTATCCTCGTGTAACTGTATGGAGTAACAATTACGTTGAGAATATCACTGTTGGCAAAGTTTTCCACGTTCAATATGTAGTTGAAGAATTTGATATAGAACTTGACCTTGAATCCGTTTTTTTACCGGCACCTGTTGCAGTTACCATCCACCTTATAGAGGAACAGTTAGACCCCTCAATTAGCTGTTTTGTTGACACTGGAGATACAAGTAACAGAGTTGTGTTATTTAATGAAAAAGTTATCAAGTACTACAGTTTCCGTTGCACACACGTCTACAAGAGTTACGGGCCCTTTGACATATTTGTAAACTGTTCGAATCTCGTTTCTTACCAAACGCTCAAAGGAACAATTCAGCTCAGGACGAACTCTTCGCCTGGGAAAAATGTATCAAAACTATTCTCAGGCTCTTTCGTTGCCTTGGTCCTTTATTTTGTGAACGCCTGGTAGATCTTGATCATAATTTGAAAGTTTCATTATTATGTACACTTGCTACCATCTAAAAGCTATTTGTAATCCATGTTTTAACCTCCCGAATCTTACTTTTGTAATAAGCTTGTCAAATGAACTGCAGCATTGAAGTTAATATTGTATATGTAAGAATGAGCCTTTGTTACTCTCTGTTCTAACTCAATAGACTTACATGTTGAGTCACACATGGTTCAATTCGACGATGTGGCTTTATAAATGCGTGGTATATATAGTCAACATGTGTAGTTATTCAGACAAGGTTATAGCCTTCAAATGGAATATTCTACTTGTGTTCAGCTATTTACTCTGTATATTTGAATATAGTGATGTTCAGGTTGCGTGCATTAACAGCAAATGATGAGCAAATACAAAATATAGTTGTCCTAACACAGCTCATGTGGTTTATTTTCTCTTCTTTTTTTTTCATATTAAAACGTCAAACAAATATGGTCTACACTTTATTTGTAAAGCAATTGGGCCTTTCGCACTGAACAAAGCAGGAAGTTTAACATTGAAATGCTCTAGCTAGGTATGACGCAAGGCCCATTCAAGCTTCCCTTTATAAATAGTTATTGACTTGAAGGATTGCTCAAGACAATATCTACACACAAGACGTTAGTGGGGTGTATGTTAGGGGGTCGAAATACAAGTCAAAGCAGACTAGTGAGGTAATGTAATATTATTCTCTTCCATGGTGTGAAGATCGCTCACTGTGTATTCTGCCTTGGGGAATTCTGACGACACTGGACAGCAAAGTTCTTAATTTCATTTTAAAAGAGAGTTGTAAGGGACAATGGAGAATTTACCAGTGACTTTTTCAATCTACCCCAGCACAATACCAGAGGTAAGATGGATAATGTGTGTAACTAATTGCCTATACACAATATTTACTAAACTGCTAATACATCTAATAACCAGCTAGATGTAGGTTTATTGTAAACTTAAAAGAATCATTAGAACAAAATATGTTACCTTGAAAACACTATGTTTTGAAAGACAGAAGTGCGGGGTTACATAAAATACACTAGTGTCCAAAAGAAACGATACCAACTTGTTTTCAAAATATTTTGTTACGAATTGATTTTTGTAAT